>DWPA01000499.1:0-24515 GCA_018251375.1 Calpodes ethlius
TGGATAATAAACTCTTTAAGATTTTTTTAACTTAACACATTAAAAACCCAGGCATATTTTTAAAAGAACTTTCCCATATTTGTATATGACTTGCATGCAGGACTTTGGAACAAATACTTTTAAGAGGTATTTTTTTATATATAACTTTCTATTAAATGTAGTAAGTATAATCAGTAGATATTTACAACTCGAAATCATTTTGCAATCTATTTTATAGATAATGATTCTGATTATGATGCTATTTACTTAAACATTTTAAACGACATAATAAACGAGCTTGTAGTGCCATCATCCTATGCCAACCATGAATATCTGCGACAAACTTCAAATAGGACTGTGTAAAGGACGATAGTTATTAAGTCCTGTTAGTATTAGATATTAATTCATATGAATTTAAGTAAAAATATGAAAGTTCGTTTAATATTTTTTCTATCAACACTCCAATCAAATATAAACTATCTTGCAGCCATATAGGCAAGTAAAATTACAAAAAAGTTAGAAAAAACTATCATTTTTAACAGAAGGCAAGCCCGTTCGTGACGAAAGAATAATTTCATTTAATGATTATCTCGTCAAAAGCGGTGATTCGTTTCATTCATTCAATAATTATAATTTGGTTAGCTGTCAGCTGATTGATCGAACTTGGAAGATTTTAATTCTATTTGTGACGACGGAGAGTTATTTTTAGTTGCGGAGATCTTTTGTTTGTAGGTTATAAAGGAACTCTCCTCATCCTTATATTTGATGTAAGCAAAATATTTGAAAACAAAAAACTGTTAAATTTATAGCGTTATTTGACGCACGAAAAAGGTTAAGTAATATTTTTTTTACGGATAACAGTTTTTTTCTACAAACAACAGATAAATAAGCAGATAATCTCGTAAGCGGTCACTGTTGCCTTTGGCTGCTAAAGAACGTTAATAGTGTTTTTATTTTGGAAACTTGCAACGTTTGTTACCTTGTTAGTATGTTTCTATGATTGTTTGGAACCAATCTCGCAAGCTGAATTAGAACTACATTTTCTTATCTTATTAATTTTAAATTTTACTCTTTATTTTAGGTACGAGGACAATATATTTTACGCTCAGGATTGACTGCTAACAAGGAAACTTTTCAATGGCAAACAACACAATCTAATTTTTTTGCACCATAAATACGTGTTTATTGAATTAGAACTAAATTTGTAAGAAATTCAGGTTTCAGTTCAACAAAAAAGTAACGAGACGCTTCATATATGATATATTTATTAATACACAATTATTTGGTGGCTTAAAATATTAAATAAAAAATCCTGATAAAACTTAGCGAATTTAAAAACCTTAATATCCTGTACAAAAATATATTCGATAAAAATCTGCGAGAATGTACCTGCATGAAATTGAAATATATTCACAGCTACTCAAGCCATTAAGGCGTTAACTTCTTAAAAATATAATTTACTTTGTTCATAATATTGTCACAAACCAAGCCAGTGTATGATATTTACAACGTAGATGCAGTCGTTGAAGAAAAAGGTAGGTAAGTAAGGAACTGGACACTTTTTTTGTATTAATATTGCAATGATGAACTTACTTATTTTTATTTGGCAACGGAGAGGGCAATAGTAGTTTTATGACTTCACTCCGTAAGTATGTATAACCTCCGACAAGTTGAGATGACAAGGGTATCAAGTACGAGAAAAGGAGAGTGTAAGTATGTAAACGCTCAAAGCGAATTCGCTCAACGCTGCAATTATCAGCGTCAATAACAAAAAAATGTGCCTATGTCTTCGAGTCCGCGAAATTGCACTGTGAATAGTTGCGATATTACTTCGATTTGTTTTCCAATTTACATTGGCAAGACGTTCTGTAAATAAAATTTTATAGCGGGTTGTATGCTTCTTTGCTTATTCATAATCTTAGTACTGAACGAGTTTAAAGTCAATGCATTTATTATATACATTCGCAATTACGTCGAATTAAGATAATTTAGTCGAACACCTATAGAAACCGAAAAGATATTCTTTAAGTGTTTGTAAAGATAATACCGTAAATACGAGAGTCAAATTATTCGGTAACCCAAAGCCGTTTCCACTACGTCTAGCTTTAACCACTGCCGCAGACGGTAACACAGTGCCGTAGCTTCACATTACAGCTCCCAGCCCTGGCTGCATATAAATAATGAGGCTTTGCTGATATCATACCCTTATTTATCAGTTAATGAGCAAAATTGATAAATTAAGACGTTTTGAACTAAGCAAGAATTTAATAGCTTCTATTGCAATGACATCATTGGTCATTGAATGACTAAGTCACTTATTGAGGCCATTAAGGTATCGAAGTATTGAGTTACATTTAGTAAGATTAAAAATACATAATAACTTTATTACTCGAATATAATAATAATATGGTATCTTTTTATTATGATAGTTGTAATTATAAAAACCTTTAGGTAACAAAGAACAAAACTTACTGAAAACGTGGTAGTTTGTGTGAAATAAAATATTACAAAATTAGGACGTGAAAATAAAATACCAAAACTCAAATAAGTTCATGCCCTAATTATTTTAAGTGAGATAGCATAGACGGATTCCAAAGTTATGAATCACCATTTATTTCGTTTTATTACGAAACTATTTTTATAACAAAGGTTTAAATTCATAGGGTTAGGTAGTAATTTTGTAAATAATTAACTTAGGTTAAATGTTTTTCAGTTATACTTATCATTTCAAAATAGCTATCACTTCAAAATATGGGACTTCAAAAGGCAAGTAAAGTAAGCTGTGTAAGGAAAGATGAATGACTTCATGATTATAAAGCTAATATAATATTTGTATTACCTTGATACTATTATTACAAACTCTTAAATAGGCTACACTCACTACTAGAATTCTTCACAATATTTCACAATGTATTTGATATGAAGTTTTAAAAGCATGATGATATGACAACGGACATACGAGCTATCCGATGGGTGTAGGTTCAATGTCCATTCGTTCCACAGTTTTTGTGTTGCATGAACGTGTTTCAACACTTAATATTGCAATTGAAAGCCAGTTAAACCAACGGGTAACATATGTCACGCATGTTGGTATTAAGCGATAAAAACGTGATACACAGGTATAAGTACTCAATGGAAATTTTCCATTTCAAATGCGACTGTCCAGTAGCTAAATTATTTTAAAATTCTTAGTAAAGTAATGCATATTCCTAGATAAACTTCTGAAGAAAAAGTGAAACTTTAATATTAATACAAAAAAAGCTATAAAAGACGATAGAAACAAAACGATGCATGAGAAAGAGATGAAAGATCTTGATAATACTATAATTAGAAGATGCTTATGCTGTTATAATATTAAAAGGGTTAATAATGATAATAATATCATATCAGTGCTATTGCTATAAATAGCATTTCAATATCTATCTAACAACGAATATACAAGGTCTGTTCCATTTTTATCTACATTAAGACCAGACTACGGTTCATAATTAAATTATTTCTGTTCTAGTGGATGACAACGACAATCTTCTTACAATTAATTTTGAGCATTCGTTCACCGCAGACGACTGTAATCCGATTATCTTAACATTCAAAGTGCAAAACTGTTGTAAACGAATTAAATGCTTCTGGGAGGATTGTTAAATATCCTCATATTTTTTTCTAATTGTAACCAAACCAAAAAAAAATGTTCTGATAAAATATTGTTTACTAAAATCTTGTATATTTTTTCCTTATTACAAATAAATCAGAACATATACAACGTTCCGGTATTATAATACAAATTTTAATTTATAAATGAACTGACAACCTAATTTCACAAAAGAGACAGTCCTTTATAGTTTCCGGAAATCATTTTATAGTGATCAAAATGGCTGCGAACATCGCGTGGAACGCTAATATAAAATGTCTCTCTTCAAACTTTTCCTTTTCGACACATCAAAGTAGTTGACTAACTAGATTGTTTCGATGAAATTCTTTTAAAAACTCGCACATAGAAAATTTATTCTTTTGGGTAGCCAAATAAAAACACGGAAACAGGACAAAGCTCGATAAATCTAGAAATACCCTTCTGATACGCCCACAGCATTGATTTACCTAACCCTACAAATTCTCCCTTTATGCAGTTGCTCGAGAACAAACAAAATGACCCCAGCCTAAGCAAATAACGTAAAAGAGGAAGTCGAACTAATTCATTATCGTACGCGAGAAACAATAAAAGGAAAGACCGAAAGACAAATGAGATTACAGACGAATCTAAAAGGAATTTTTTTTTCGGCTTATCTACTTTACGTTTTGGGAATAACTACGGATTCCTGGAATGTGTACCGTGCTGGACTAAGTCGGCCATTGTCTGATGGATAAAAAAGGTACACAGTAACGTAAGCCGCGGTCTCTCTCATAATCTTTTTATTTGCTGCCAGTTTTGTTACTGACCTAATAATTTTTTAGCGAGAAAAACGTACTAGTAAACTATTAAATTACAGTATTTGATTACTGGGATAAGTAAAGTATAACTAGTTTACTTGTGTTGATAAAAATAACATAACAACTTAAATCCATTATCTGCAGTTAAGAGGTACTAAATTAAGATAAAGTAACTGCTATATTCCTATGTAAAGATAAGCTGCGAGAACGGGAAGCTAATTAAGGTAACGAAGAAAGAAATAGTGTTTACGAAATCTGACAAACTATCTTAAAAGCCGTAGAAAATAACACTAAGGATACATTTACATACATTGAGATAACTCGAGATATCATTATTACGGGTTAATTAGCTATTGAGACTAATTTGAATACACAGATACGCACTAAATGAGCCAGAAAAAGAATAAAGATGTGAAATTTAAAACAAAAGCTCCAATATAAAACCAAACAAATGAAAGGTGCCGCTCAGTAACCACTTTGTCATTATGACAGCTAATGGTGATATCTACAAAACGATTTCAAAATGTGCCACCGCGGCGTTTAAGAATTAAGTTACAATCCCGTAAAGGAACAAATCGAATCAAGACTCGGAAATCTTGTTCGGAAAGCAAGAGATTATTTTATTCATCGACTTTACTGTTTTCAAACAACGTTATCACGGATGACAAATTGTTTTATTATGCTACTTTGAATTTGATTTTAATATCATATTCCCGTTTATGGAATTCGCAGCTAATAATGTATTTGGATGGATTTAAATATTCAGGTTATTTAAATAAATTAATCGATGAGTAATAAATAAATAAAGTAATGGTAGAACGACTAAATCATATAGGCGCACAGAATGCTGAAACTTGGTAATAGATTTCTTTTAATGCACTCCATTTATAAAGCCTAACTTTTAACGCGTTAATTAACACGCATTTGGATACAGCCGTTAATAATATATTTGACGTAGATACTTCAGGACCTATAAATATAACTATTACAGACATTTCTTACAATGACCATTATGCTTTTTATCATACTTTAAAATAGTTGACCCTATTAACACAGTAGCATAGGGAACATAACTGGACGGTCTTTAAAAATCTTGTATTGATTTTGCACGTAAAAAGTAATAAAAACAATAAAGAAAAAAACGTTTACAAAGTTGATGCACAATTGCGCCATTACGGATGTGATGGAAACCAGTTGTGCCCGCTTCGTGTGCTAAACTCACTCGAATATCGAATTTAATCGTCCAAAGCGCCAGTGCGAATAATGGCCACGACAAATTTTCCATTCCACCGAGCACTTTCCTCTGAATTCACCTACACAATCGATGCTATTGCCGACAAAATTGTCCGTTATTAAGTGACATTCTAAATATACGTATCCACAGAATGACGTCGAGATAGCCAGTTTAGTTCTACCCCTGTGCTCTGTATCTACTGTAACGGAAATTCCGCTATTCAAAATTAAACCTTGTCCCCTATCATGAAGATCGATTAAAATGCAGAGCTTAATAAATTTGTGATGTTTCATTTCTGAATTGGAGGGTCAAATGATGAAGTGTAACAGTTACACATCTGCCTTTCGTCGATTGTCTCGTAATGATGATTGCTGCGTGCGGTCTGAAGACATGCCCGCGGAAAGTGGTGGCGTGTTGTATCAATGTTCTGACGTTAATAATACGGCAAGCGTATCGAAGTAAGGATAACTTATTATTGACAGCATAATACCGGCTCTTGACATATCGTCTAGAGAGAAAGTCAACATTCATAATAATTATTCAGTAAATAAGGGTATTTACATTCTGGGATTTATAATGGAACATTATTTTGTTTTAAAAAAAATGTTGACTTAAAAACTGCATTTTGCGTACATAAGAACTAATATTGATCATTAGCCAATTCAAACAAAAGTTAAAAAATAAATAGTTTAACAGATTTTTTAAAGCTGTGTAAACAATATAATTTATCACTGAAAAGAAATAATTGCACGACGTTAATCATGTTTGTAAATCAAAATAAATTTTACCACGCTTCGATTCTATTTGAATCAGTCATTTGTCGGTACACTGCATTCATATCCTTTGTACTTTTGCATTTCCTCTAATTAAAATCAATCTCATGCACACGGTTAGCTCACCAGTCCCCAACGTGGATTTAATCAGCCCCATCAACAGTTTTACGACAGTCTGCCTGTCATAAAGGGAACCAAAAACACCGACGTTGTTTCAATTGATAACACGTGTACGTTCTACCTTCAATGCATCAGTTACTCTTGTAATGCCTCTAATTTAGTGGTTAAAGACTAATTTAGAATTTTACATGTCATATGATTTATTTACAAAATGTTTTTTTAGTGTAAATATAATGTTTAAATCAATGTGTCAATTAATATGCTCAATAATTTGAGATGGATCTTTAGCATGATGGGGTTACTGTAGCTGTTTAATATCGATTGGTGATGAAGTGTGTCAATGATTTTTTAGGGTTTTGCATCCTTGTCTCTAAGATTGCTTGTTCGTTAAGCAAGCCTTCTTCTATTGATTCATATAGTAACCATACGAGTAGTAGCACTTTTCAACTAGAATAAATAATGACGTAAATTTTTCTACTTGCTCCGTTTCTGTCCACCTTATTGCACGTGTCATTGAGCTTTTAGAGTTACATGATCAATGCGTTTACCTTTCTTTTTGTAAGTGACACAATATAATTCTTTATAAGTGACAGACGTTTACACATTTATAAAATCAAAAACAAACTGTAACAAAACTGGTCCATCCGTTTAGAAGTTATGATGCCACAGACAAAGACACGTACCAACACATATACTCACAGACATATGAGCAGACCTACTCAGTACCAACTTCACGAAATAGTGATAACGATTGAAGAATTTCACTGTCCACTTCTTATTTCAGCATCAAACCCTCTTAATGGAATTTAAACTACCTATCATAACCTTGTACCTCCATGAAACATAAATATATCTCAAAAAATAAGATAATGGGTTTAGTAGAAGTTAAAGAGCTTTCACAATATTTGAAACCAACACTTGAAAAACATAACGGGACATGTCAAATAAATAAAAGTGTTGTGTATATCAAACACTGTAAACTTTCTTCTTCATTATCACAATCATATTGTTACGTAAACGATATAGTGAGTTATTTACGTCAATGTTTCCACCAATCTATAATTTAATTATCCGTTAACACAGATTAACTTGTACAACTGTCCATGTCGGTCCAATTCCATTTACACGAAACGGTGGTTGAAGCGATTGACCAATAAACCGAATATGCGCTGACGACATTAGAGTCCCAGCTGCGAACGCTCTCTCTGATTACAGGTGTTCCGTGGACCGAATTGTATTCACGGGAAATGGTACATCGTACTCACGCTCATTAGTATACATTGCAATTGTGTCGTGGAAATTAATTATCGAATGTAAATTATATGTACGAAAAAACGTCAATTATTTATGCTTATAATGTTGTTGTTCGGTTAATTATTGTACTGTATTATAATGTATTGAATTGTAAAAGTTTGCTTATAGTGTTTTCTTTTTGGGCTCTTGTAAGACTGAGACAACATAATCGAACTCAACTTCGGTATTTCATGGTTGCTAGGCAACGCTTTGTTATTAAATACTTCCTTAAATGTATCTCTAATATACATGGTAACGGATCTTTCCATAAAAATAGATTTTTTTGGCAGTACAAAGTAGCCTATGCCTATAGTACTCGTCGTCTTCCCAACTACTTAAAAACCATAGCGACGCTCTGTTGTGCAATGAAAGAAGGATAAACAAACAAATACACTTTTGCGTTTATAATATTAACATAGATAATAAATAAATATGACTGCTTAAAACAAAATCAACATACATCTATAACTATACGGATATATTTCATTTATTCTCGAAACATCTGTCAATTTTTGTAGCATTTGTAACATTAGCAAGATAAACAACATTAACCATTCACGTACAGCAGACAGGTAAAATACAGTAGACATAGCCTTAGAAAGGCTTACTAAATATTTACAAGTTCCTCAAGTGGCTTAAAACAAATTCTCCAATAATCTTGGCTCGACTTTATGCCATTGTTTATGCATCCGTTTTATTTTAAGAGAATAAGCGAACAACGATTTATTTATGCATTACATATTTGACGATATATTGGAATAAATTATATTCAAAACATATTTATAAAATAAGTATAGAGTACTCATTTTAATATACATTATTTGAAGAATTTAAAATGTATAACTTTTTAAGTACTTATCTGTAATAAATTAAGTGAACCTTCGATATATATCTGAATGGAGAACTTTTTGTTTTACAGTGATATATATGATTTTTATTAAGTCATATAATTCTAATTAACGATTAACATTTTATTGGCGACAGTAGAACTACTACCTTACAATAGAGTTCCCCTACTACTCACCTCTTGTGTTTTGTGGAACGCCACTCAATTCGTGTTTGATTTCGCTAAACATAAAGCGTTAGCAAACAGTTAAGTCTCGTATCGAGTTACGAGGCTTCTTTTGTTCGTGGCATTTTAGTAAAATGTTTTTCTCTTATCCATAGTCCGATAAAATGTTTTGCTTGATAAGTGAATGTTACTATGTTACATGTGACATTTGTATTATTTGGTCCGAACATTTTCTTTAGGCGAAGATGTTTGCGAACTGCGGAATAAACCTTTTCTGTATTCTCAGCTTGTATAAGCCTATGAGCTTATTCATAAAGAGCTCATTTCTTCATTGTTGACGTTGAAGATGCGTGTCTTATATTGCTTATGTTTATAGACAACGTTGACTGCTTTCCATCAGCTGGTCCGTCTGCTTCTTCGTCAGCTTTATAGGCTAAAAAAGATTCAATGACCGCCCTGGGATAAGACATAGGTAGCAATCAAACATGAATTTACGTGTAAAACATGTCTCCATGTAAATAAAAAATGTCTGCCGGAAGGTGGAAAAACGTAAAATGAACCAAAATTCGAAACAAAGCTCTCGCACAATTATGTAAACGATATTACGATAAGTTTAGTGGACAACTTATACAGTGAGCTGTGCCAATGGTAATTTTGCGCCTTGCTTTGTATTTGGGTTTAATTTTTAACCTCATACAATCTCAGTTCATACTCTTTCTTATTTTTATAGTATAGAGGCGTCGTGCAATGCATTTCTACTTTATCCTGGATGGAAACTAGGCTAAGTTGTCTGCAGCTGTTTTTATTGTTGGCTTTTTACCTATCTATAACAGTACTACGCAATAAACACTAAAATATAATGTTCCTAATTAGGCGTTTTGTTTCTATCTTTTACGCAAAGATATACCTTAGCGACAAGCTCGCTCTTAAATACTCGACTTAGTTACTTTGTTTGTAATTACAGGGTGTTATGTTTATGTGCAAATAAAATTATTTGCAGTTATATAATCTATGACCAATTTTAATTCAGGATCTCGTTCTTAAAGCCAGGTGGATTGTATTTCTTTCACTACTTCAAATTTATTGAAAAAAGTGTTGAAGAAGGCGAACGTAAACAAATGAACTGTTACTGTGTTTCGTGGAATCTTGGTAATCTTTTCGACAGTCTACCGCCGAGTGTTTACATCGTCGCCGAACAGTCATTAGTTGTGGATGTTGTCACTTGTGTTACTCTCAGTATAACATCCTGATTATTAATGAGTCACACGTGACTGCAAGAATACATATTATTAAATAATAATTCTGTTTGCTAAATGTAATTTATAATCGTAATAAATAAAAAGGTTAAATAAAAATTAATAAAAAAATAATTTATTTATTAAATTCCTTTAGAGAATCTTTGTAAGAATTATTACAAAGAAAATATAAATAAGATAGGAAATATAATATAAATTTTCATGGAAATATGTCAATGTAAATTATTCATTATGATGGATAAGTTGTTATTCAGGAATTATCAGTGAAATTTAATTTACCATCTATTGTATCTAATTATACATATTGTGTTTAACAGAAACCATTATGACATAACAGTGAAATGTAAATAGAAAAAAATTGTGTCAATACAGTATGAATTCCGTCAAAGAATTTTAAAGCTGAGCCACTTTGGTTACTACAAAGGATTGCAAAGCAACTGGAGCACTCATTAATAAATCACAATTCCTCAGCGACAAATTAAGCCTTTTTCGGATTGGCAATAAAACAACGGATCCCCTTAAAAGAGACTTAGGAAGGCAATATTAAAATCACAAAAGACAAAGAGCGGACCGACGCGGAGTATCAAACGTAATAAATAATTCCAACGCCTCGACAAATGAGGTCATGTGTTTCTCCTTTACGTTTTTTCTTTGACTTCCCGCGGGATCATGTGTCTTCTATTTCCGTTTGAATGTATCGAGCGATTTGCTCCTTTAAATTTAGAACATGTTCGCTGTTTAGTATATTGCGCCTTTGGGGACCATTAAATTCGGGAGCGAAGGCAGATGTCAACTCGACACATCTGGCAATTGATAAAAAGATAATTATTTCCTTGGATCCGCAATCATTCAAACCTTAAGAAATTCATTTTAGTCTGAAACTTCATAATTATTTAATTCGAATAGTTCAAGAGCACAAAATTAATTACGACTATCAATTTCTCGTAACTCAATTAAAACAAAAAGTATATGATGACATCGTTGTTCAATTGTCTGTAGTCCTGCAACCAGATCCAATTATTTGACATTTGAGGGCTTATTTAACTAAACTTGTATAACTTATAAAATGTCATATTTGCTTATGATGCATTTGCATATTTGCTTACTTTATTTGGATTTTGTCATGATATTGACAAGTGCGGATTGGCAGAATTCACACATCTTTGAGAACATTATGGAGGTGCGTAGGATTCCTCGCGATGATTTCTTATACGGAAGCAAGTGATATTTAACTAGTATTATGCACAAAACTTTTTCAAATTACATATGCTTGCAGAATTTCAGCTTAGGCCCCCGCGCTTGGAAGGCCAACATTCTAACCACTAGGCTATGACTCATTATGAGTTGTTGTATATTGCAGCAAACCATAGAATTTCTGTATATACTTGCAAGTGGTCCCTTTAGCCCAAAGAAAAATATTAAATTAAATTAATAGGCAAAAATGGACCGTGGTCCTTTTTTCGTCTGGTCCCTTTTGACCAACGACTCTTTATTTATTAAATAAACTAAATTCGACAAAAAATTGTGCACATTTATTCTTCAGCTGAATTACTCTGTTCTTCATTAATAAAACACCACCAAAACCACCACTGGAAGTATAATGAATATATCCAAGGTTAATTATCCATCAAACATCACAAGATTTTATGTTGCAAACACAAATGAAACAAGATAAAAGACCGCGTGAAGCCACTAACCACAAACTATTTGTTCAAACCTAAGTTCCTACGAGTATAATTTCTTTACGAGGTCGCTGTTCAAACGAAGTAGTAAACGATCCATTAACTTATCCTTTTGTAAGTCGACCTATTTAAACCTAGTTAAAAGAAAACAGGATCGCGGTCTCGAAATCGCATTTGGAACCGTTCGGATATATCCGGAACAAACTTCACCTTGGACACACGATTGTGAGCTCGTAATGCGATAAACACGAGTAGTGTTGTTACAATGTTTATTATGATTGTGGTAGTATGTTCAGATTTATCGTATGCACGTAAATTGATTTTTTGGGATTTAAAAGAACTAAACATAGACTTACAACCCTGGTACGGCTCCGTAGCCAAGTTGGCAGTTACCTGCGAAGCGAGGGGTCCTGGGTTCGATTCCCGGCCGGGGCAGATATTTATGGGACAGATAATAAATATAAATAAGATATGGAACAGTACTTGTTGTCGGGTCATGGGTGTTAGTGATGTGTTATTTGTGTTGTCCATGCCACCCGCGACACATAGAATCCTACCATGTTGGCCTTAATTAAGCATAAAATGTGTAGTAACCTTGTGTACCCACCATTGCTGATACGCACACAAGCATGGCATGTATCGTAATAAAATGTAATTTTCCTAAAAACTAGAAAGATTTAAATCTAATAAAACGTTAGACCTATTTTCTTATTACCAAGGGTAGCGTTTAAAGGTTTCCTTGACATTATTACAGATTACATACGACTATTTCGGTTCTAAGGATTATTATTCTAAGGTACCAAACATCCTTCATTTCGAGTCAACTTTCAGCTCGTATGTACTTTACAGAACCAGACAAGGTAGAAAACGTCAGTCGAAGGCGCATTTTGACGGAGACCACTGGGTTTTAACGCGCTTAATTTAATTATCCGTTGCATGGAACACATCACCGTCGTTTTATCGACCAGGAAGGTAGATTTGGAACTCACATTAGATTGTTTTTCTACCAGACTTATGCTTACTTACAAACACTAGGAAAGGGGTTGTTTGAATTTCAATATTTTTTCATTATCATTCAACACCATTGTTAGATTTTACGCACATGCATAGCTTGGCTACATCGTACATGTCTAACAGCCTAATACTAGCCTTGAACATAGAAACTAAAACGCCTATAAAATATTTCATGGTGGCTTCGTCATGTTGTTGTTAGTCAGACAGATGAAAATCCATCGTATTCTATAATAGCACCAAACAGTTATATGTGAAAGCTGCTTCAAATATGAGCGTGCATACCGTAAATCTTATAACAGAATAGTTTTAACAATGTGGTTTCATTTCACGGAGACGCGTTACTCAAGGTTTATGCATGCCTAAAATAATATGAAGATATGAATATTGAAATTTCAATGAAGGCCACAACTCTGTGAAATGCAATAAAATGGGAGGCCGTAAAGAATCTCTTATACAAATACACATAGAAGTGTTTGGAAACTAATAAATAACTATAAATTGTGTGTCAGAATGAGTCAGTGTTCGGGAAATATTTTTTTACACTTGTTAATAAGTAACGGCAAACTGTAGGAGCTAAACATTGAAATATTCTATTGAAAACATATTTAACAAACGATGTATAGGTATGATGTCATCTAGAAAATCGGAAATAACATACAATTAACGGAGCGTAATAAGAAAATCTCATTCTTATTGTTTTAAATTCGAATGTAACAGAGGTCAAAACATTTTTTTTGGAGTTTTTACCGCGTTATTGCATTATTTAAACGTTAGGAAATCCAAATGCGTATACGTATAGGAGCATCTCAACAACAGATTTAGCTAATATTAATATTGTCTCATTAAATGATTACTGGTGCTTGACTACGTAGTAGAGACATACGGAATAGTGATATTATCTTTAAATATAATAAAACTTTAATTAATCGACGTCATTACATGGAAACTATTTACGTAAACCTATTGTTAGGGGATTTAATAATGCAATTAACAGAGATTTTATAACATTAATAAACATAAACCTATTCACTTTAGTAGGAAATACTCAAGAGTTGTAATTATCGATTACGGTAAATATACTAACCAAATATTTCAAGTCAAAACAACTGTATTGTAACGGAAATCTATAGTAATAGTATTTTGTACTTTAATAACTAAGTCATAAAGGTCATATAACAGGACTTTGTGAAATGCAACATCTGTAATAACCTGCAAAGCTTGACAGAATTATGATCCCGGTTGAGTGATATGTTTATTTCAATGTTCCTGTGGGTACGATCTGTTGTGTTTACGATGTATGGATGCTGTTATTGAAACAAATACGCGTGAAGTAGGTGACGTAAATATTTCAATGGTTGATTCCAATTTACACATCCGACTGTAGCACTAGGAATACTGTTATATGCACACGTTACGTAATACTCCTGCCATATCTGCCTTCCTTAGTGTTAACGTCTGCGCCCAATCTGCCATAATTAATGAGTGAAAATTTTACATCAGTGGAATTTTATGCCTAATTATATTATCAATTCATCATCATTATTCCTTAACATTGACAAATGCCTGTGATGTTTTTAGCGCACTAATTAACTCGTTAAAATACAGATATTTCAGGAGTATAAAGAGCGTGTTTCCGATGTTGATGTATGCTGTCATCTTATACGTGTCTTCGAATGTGAGCGAAGTAGTACATAACCACTTTTATAACATGCGGCGTGTACGATTGAGATCAATTCATATAAAATATCAACAAACTCTACAGGCAGTTCAATGATTCTAATGGCATACATAAATGAGGTATTGCCCACGAAATTCTTTTATCTCCATCATAATAGAAAGATTACAACTGTATCGAGTAACGCACACGAGAGACTGAAGACAACATCCATAATTTGGAGGACATCAACGAACCGGACGACAAACTCTTTGATAATGTTTTCAGTGTGTATCGAGCTCTTAATATGTACCTGTAGGACTATTTAACGGTTCGAGAGATAGTCCATGGCGAAATAGTACCTCGTCTGCATAGGTCATGAATGTATCAGGACCAGTTCATACCTATTCCGTTAAAACTTTACTGGAACCAAAATACATGGCTAGTGAAGAAATTTATCTAGAAATGCCCCTTAGATTTCTAATGTATGTATTAGAAATATTTCTACATGGATGCACAAAATTTTGATGAGACTTGCAAGCTTGGGAGCTCTTTGTGAAATTGGCTGCTCGTAGTGTATTCTCTTGGAAAACGGTCTTCTGTTAAATATTTTTGGTCTGCCCAGTTTTCTCAGAGATCATTCTTAGAGATCTCGGGGGTCTCTGTCATTATAGTTCTTATCTAGCTAGTTATCATAGTCCTAGAATCGTCAATGAAAGGTTTTCTTTATGTCGATTGTAGTGTCAAAGAGTTGTAATAATCGAACACCCTCCATTACTTGCTCGGGTAGCAAGACGTTGATAATGTATTAAGAGATTCATGAATTTTGTTGATCATTTAAAATCAGATTACCCGTTCTCTCACTTATTTGGCTGTCGAGATAAATTATTTAATAGGAATATCTTTATTAATAATCAGTATATTAGGTACGTATCCGAGAACCCGAACTTTGTAAGGGCTGTATTGTCAAAAACTTCATGCATTGATATCATGGCCTTAAAAACGCTCCAAATAACAATGTCTATTGGAATTTTGAAAGCGATTTTCGTGAAAACGATCACATAACTCATTTTACAATATAAAATATAATATACGTATTAATGATTCAGTAATGTAACTTTTATTCAGCCAATATCGATAGTATGACGCGAAAACACCAATCTGTCTAATATCATTTTGGTTTGGATCCAACATGGCGTATCAAGGTGACTTTTTATTATTTTTGCGGATTATTTCCACGCTGCTCGTTATTGGATTGACAGAATTTGGTCAACAGAATCTAATACCATCGTTACATTACAAGGTAAAAATGGTAAAAGTACCTAATATATTTTTATAATAAACCTAATTATATCCTCAAAATTTTATGTGTTATCTAAGACTTCGACGCCCAGCCAATACTGCCAAAGAAGTTTCTAATTTATAATATAACAAATTATTAATAATTTCGTATTAAAAGAGTAGGAATCTTTTTGACTGTCTTTTCTCCGGTTTTAAAGAAATATTACGGTTGTCCAAGTAAGCGTCCGTGGTGCAAGTAACCTGAAGTTAATTTTCACCTTATTCTCAATTATTCTAGAAGGATGTATTGAATAAAAAATGGCTAAAAACTCTATTGAATTGCGGACAAAACTACGGTATGAGGTCATATAAACTCAAATTTAATATAATTTAATCATACATGTATTTATGCAATATACTTATGAATATATTTTTTCTTTCTAAAAGGCGCTATAAGGAATAGAAATGACAGGAAAAGCTTGTCAGCATATCTTTCAAATTAATGGACAATTATTTCAGAATAGCTGTAACATGGGACTGGGTGCTACGTAGATGTTTCTAGGCGCTCTTATTGTGTACACATAGTCGTAAATATCTATAATTTACCTACAAACTGTGCTTTTACATCCATACCACACAAACGTCGCAATAGGTAACTGACGAGTTAAATTTGATGAATAATTCCAAAAAAATGCAGCGAACCCAATAAAATATAGTCAACTATATTTTTACTTTACATAGGAGATGTGAGGCCGTATATATAATGCTCATTACTTATTAGAATATATTGAAAAACAACAGAATAAAATTCTAAAATCGTTTGTGAAATGTTCTTTAACTATTTCATTAAATTTGTTAGAAAGCCAGTAATAACACGGGTATGCCGCTTCTTCACAGAATGTACATTTATCATTAGGAAACTCTAAATGAGTAATACAGTAAATATAATTGTTTTATCAATCAACATTCGATATACAATAACACCACAATAAGTGAAAAAAAAAATATTTTACACGAAAATGTGTCAGTTTTTAAACTGAATTCATCGTGGAATCAACACGTTTTATTATGATACGGGTACCCACTATACGTATTTTGTACACCGATATTTCCACTCAGTTGCATGGATCGTGATAACAGTTAAAACTTGTTTAGTTTAGTGTTCAAAATATATACGAGTACCGTGAGTAACCGTTTTATAATAAAATACGTTTCTTTTTTTTTTTACTTGCTGTCCTCGCGACTTGCACCGCGTGGAATTTACGTGTTTTACTTTATATTGTTTCAGTCGCCTAAATTACTCCGTATCATAACAGCTACCTGCCGATAAAAGTCCCGTCAAAATCAGTCCAGCCATTTCAGATATTAGCCAGAATAAACGGACAGGCGGACAGACAAAAATTGTATAAAATATTATTTTGGTGTGTGTACTGTATGTTTATGTATGTACTTAAAAGCGGTTATTTCAATATTATAAACAAACACTCCAATTGTATTTATATGTATACATTTTATTTTACCACGCGCTTCTTAGTAAGTACCCGTGGGTGATTTATCTTAACACATAAGATTTCGACTTCAGCAGCTTATAGCGTCTGTAATATCAACACACAATAAAACCTTATTTCAGACGAGAAAATCTTTTCGTTATCTCCAGCATCTATTTCTCACTACACTAAAGCACTTGTCTACTAGTATGAGAACATTCACATACTTGATTTCGCTGGAACATCTTTATGGCCGTTTTATAGAGGAAGACTGAATATTACTTTAAGTGTACTCGCTTCAAAATGTTTCATATACACTTGTTTATTGCATTCACTACTGAAGAGTGATATGTTAAGATATATTTGAGTTTTAGAACCATTCTCGAAGTAAAATTATAATTTTCTTTGGATACTTCTCATCCAGTATATACTATTCGGTACAACCCTTACGATCCCTAAGGTATTACAACCCATAACTGATAAGATTGTTTGGATTTTCTTTGTGTAGTAAGTTTAAACCACGATTTTTGACGCAGCGTTTATTCATATTCGTTTTCCTTGATTATACCTTTTTTCAACTGAAAATGAGTTATGTTAAAATATATCTTCTATCAATATAAGCGATACCTGATCCCAAAGTAGGAGTACAGCTAGAACCTTAGTATTGAATGATTTTCGTTCGGGTGATTGTTAACTAGGTTATCTATTCTGTAACTTGCGTAACTATCTTTTTTTACTTTTTACAAACAGTGTTTGATAGCTTAGTGGTTCGAATTTTGGTTTCTCGAACGTTGGGGCGTGAGTTCAAATTCTGCACGCACCTCGAATTTTCAAGAGGTATGTGCATATTACAAGTTAATTTTCACTTGCTTTGGTGAAGGAAAACATCGTGACGGAACCTGCACGCCCGAGGGTTCACCAAAATGTTCTGGAGGATGTGTGAAATCCACCAATCTGCACTTCGCCAGCGTGGACTATGGCCTGTACCTCTCACATTGCGTTAGACCCGAGCTCAGCAGTAGGACAGTTATGGGTTGTGATTATTATTTTATTTTTTACAAAATGCTGGGATTATTTGTAATTACCGCAAAAATCTTCTTAGCTCTCAAAGTTAGTGAGGGGTGCGTTTAGTTTATTATTTTATGGTATGGTTGTGATTATAGTAATTGTATTGACGGAGATTGAAACCTCTTACTTGGTATAATATAGACAACGCAAGCATGGCGGTAAAATACCTACTTTTTACTATAAATATTTGGAACAATTGACATTCTCTTACTGTTCGAATCTAATATTATAATTTAAATGTATTAAAAAGTAATAACAGAATATTATAATACATACAGGTAATCACATTATTCGTTTAATAAAATGTTCATCCACTGTAAATATTTAATAAAAAAGTACTTATTAAAAATTCTATTAACTTTAAAACGTAATAAAAATATAGTGTTATAAAATTCCCAAAGCTCGGAGACAGTTGCAGACTCCTCTCTTTTCCCTCGGAAATAGACGTTGAAATATAAAAGAATGTGTAAAACAAGTCTCTCTATAGTTTTATGAGCGCTCTCTGGCAACAATCGAGGCGAGAATAAATAAAGGGGAAAATAAAAACAGAGTATATGTACCATTTAAAGTCGCTCAAGCCAAACGAATAATGAATATTACAACCGGCGTAGCGCACCCGCCAAATTGTTGACTTGTACAACTTGAGATGAGATGTAAATAGTTAAATTATTGTACCCAAAAACTGAAAAGGATGATAATCATAATAAACACATATTTCAAATTTAAAAACCACGGAAAATAATTGAACTCTATGTGCGGAAAACTTTAGACTACCCACACACATACTATAATTTTTTTTTATACTAAAATGACATAAAAAATTACCAACTAAGTGCGTAACAACCCATACACACTGTAGGGTCACGTAGAGGTGAGTTGATGGAGTACTACTAATTAAAATGGTTCCTACATAGTCGATATCTTCCTGATAACATTATTGTCAACAGCAATACCAGAATGCGCCTTAATAAACGCAATAAAATTAAAGCATCAAGTGCTTGGCTACATTCAGCAAGTTCTATACAAATTTTACTTCCCGTTAACTTTTATATCGCTTAACGCGTTAATTAGCGCACTAAATTGTTGTCTACATGTACCTAGAGTAATTATTAGCGCACTAATTCACGCGTTAGAATGAAAATGTGGCAGTGACATTATATATTTTATTTCACGTGTGTAATAATAATTACTACTACCTTGTCGAATTACTGTAATATTTTGTAAACTTCATATCATTGAAAAAAGTGATACACTCGTTTGAAACTACGTAGATGGTTGTAAAAAGTTCATAAAAGCTGCAGTTATTCCGCTTGTTACTCACAACGTTTAAACATGATAAAGGTTACAACATAGTGGAGAGTGGATAGCGATACTGAAATTCCTAGTCTGTTCAAAATTTACACTCTTTTAAATTACAATTTATGTACTTTATACCGATATTTCAAACCTTATCGTGATTCTGGATAGTCAAAGATAGCTCATGGTTAGTTAATCTCTAAATCTCGAAATCTAGATCTATGTTTGTTGTTCAATGTGGGTAAGTGTAACCTTAATCAGGCAGAACTAGGTCTTACTTTAGTTACCTGATACTTTATTTTATCGTCATATTCGTGATCAATCAACCAAAATTTAAGAATCATTGCATAGTTTACAGTAAACTAAAGCAGTATTTTTTAACGCTAACACACTCATACCAACGCAGTAGGATTCCCTGTGTCGCGGGTGGCATGGACAGCACAAATTACACGTCACTAACACCCATGACCCGAAAACAAATATTTATCTGTTACATAAATATATCCCCGGCCGGGAATCGAACCGAACGGTCCTGACTATTCGCTTCACAGGCAGAGTCACTAGCAACTAGGCTACGGGACCGTATTTAAGAATTAAAACGTAATTTACAGTAAACTAAAGCAATGTTACTGAAAATAGTATGTTATTCACCCGCCGCGTCGCCGCTCGACACCTTGCTACCGTCTTAGTTTTTCTTTATTTCTAAAACAGTCGACAGTTTCTTGTGAACAGGCCAGCTGACGGACGATCTTGTTTACAAACCATTCCGTAAAAACTAATGGCTCATTTTGTCACATACCTACCTCTAACTTGTTATAAATCCTTGTGAAGGATGAATCATTATAATGAATCAACATATCCAAGATTAAGTGATAAATCGGCTAGCTGTTATATTAATATTTCACTTTCGCAGATTAACTGTAAAACATAAATAACATGTTATATATGTTGTGTTATTTCAACGAATTTTAATGCCGTCGTTAAAATGTTTGTCGTCGCAAAGATAAATTTAAATATACATCGGTCCTACTTAAGTAGTAATTAAAGTAATGTGCTGTGAGAACATCTTAAGTTAAATCTCTCTCCCGCTATGTAAAAGATGTAAAAATATTACCTTTTATTATTGTATTAAGTAAATTGTAAATAAGTCATTAGGAGTAACATAAATAATTATATTTACTAATGGCATAAATGAAAATAATGAATATTGAATTTAAATCAGGTTATTTTTAAAGTGTGAACAAGCCAACAATGCATATTTGTACTCAGAATACTCGATTACTTAGATTGCACGTAATATCATCTACCAAGAATAAGTAATATAATGTACATTTTTTCAAACCAAGTTTGGGTTCGCCAGCCACATCCGAGCGCACGCCAGGAGATAATCCAGAGTCGCCATCGTCGGACACGACGCGGACGACATCATCATCATCATCATCATCATCATCATTTTATTGTTTTGAATGCGCCATCACAATCCCGCGTCTTAAAATACAATGAAATAATTTTAACACTTGACGAAGATCAGGTAAGTGTAGTAAATTTTAAAAGCAGTATCTTCTTAAAGCAGATCTTGGCTATAAAAACATTTTTACACCGCAGCAAAAATACCCAAGATACTTATTCGAGCTTACACAAACCAAAACAAGGGCTACGGTAACAGACTACCGCGATTTCAGACATATCCTACTCCCGGAATCCAACCGAAAAGGCCATAAACTCGACAAATTTGTGCGCGAGAGCCCATAAATTACTGTTCATTAAAACTTAGTGGACAAATTTGAGTTTTATTTACTCAAAATTGGACTCTAAGCCATCAGTCGAAGGTAAATCCTATCTAAAAATATTTTCCACATGAATTCTGCTAGCGAGGATTTCTTTAATACCGATTCCACTTATTTTTAACATCAGAGACGATAAATATTAAATGCTTGCGAAAACCATGGAGTTCAGTGTCATTTTGATTGTCACATTAACTGACTTTATTGTGTCAGAATTTTGGGGACGCTCCTTTAATTTTTAATCAAAATAAAAACATAAGTACTATCGTCGGAATTTAAGCATTAAGGATTGTAGCTCAAAACATTACTTTTTTGAAAAACTTCCACACAAAATGGAGTCACGTGGGTATATGTCATAAAATTCTTCAGGGATATCGCATAAAGATTGACAAAAAGTCTACCTTGAACGATACTTAAATATAGGAATTTGTTATCACCATTTGATACATCCCCATAGTGTTATTATTCTGATGATAGTAACCAATCTAAGAATACTTGTTTAGATTTACGAGTATACTTGTGACATAAAAGCTGGGGAATTAATGTTAAAATTTGTCATGTAAGATTTTGTGGACTCATATTTGCATTAAATTGTTTGTAATCAGTAAAATAGATCTTCTCTACTATATAAAAATGAATGTGTGTCTGTATGTACTTTATAGAATCGTAAACTATGCATTTGATCATGTAATGATTTTTAGCAAAGTTGTTGTGCATGAGCCCACGAAGGTTTGCAAGTTCGTAAGCCCAAATTTTCGATAGGTGGCGTCACTGTCATTCCAATTATTTTTATATATTTCCGTGGTAGTTCATGTGGGCGTAGCAACGCGCGCAGGGTTCAGCTGGTATATAATGAAATTAAGTGATAATAAATCAAAAATAACAACACACTTTTATACTGCCAAAAATAAGTTACTATGCTATTCACCAAAGAGAAATTTATTCGTCTGGAACCATTCCTAAGTGAAGTATTAGGACATACCTGTCACCAAGATGAATTATCATCGAAATCAAAGAAATATATCAAATTTTAAAACTATATGATACTAGGAAGTAGTCCTAATTTAGATGTTAACATTTGACCCAAACAAACCTACTATCAAAGAAACAAACATTGCAATAAATAAAACCTTTAAAAATTAAAAATCCTTATTGACTTATATATAACTACTAACCTAACGTTACTTTAGAATTCACAAAGTAACTATCTCCGATATAGCAACTATATTTACAGTTGAGCATTAAGTGAAGTAACTTAGTTTATGATAAATTTTCATGTTTGATATTTCCGATCTCTCAGTTAAACGTATGCTTTCTTATTAGTATTATCTTCAGCCCGAGCGAATCTGTGCGAGAACTTTTATTTTGTTCTCAGAACTTTGGGCTGTGTGCCCGTGACACATGTTTTCCGCTTTTTTTGCGTAGAAAAAAAAATTAGAGGCGGCCATCACTACGTAATTGAAGTGTCAAAAGTTATCTGATTTTACTTGCAAAACTCGCGGAGATATGAAATTTTTCGCGCAAGCGAGATCGTTTGGCGGAAAAAAAAAGAGAATTCGATATGAGCCGAGTGTCTGTGCAATCAGCATTCGGCCTACATTCCATTTGGTAATACATTGATATGTGCGCATTCGTTGGGCGACTTTGATAAACTGTTTTTCATCTAATAGGCAAACGTTGCCCACATATCTTGACTAAGAAATGGATATAATATCGATCGTGTCATGAGATACAATAGGATTTGGTCTATTCTAATGTTCAAGCTCATGTGCCCTGCTCTGTGGGCACCTTGCTAAGTGCAAACCAAAGGCTCAAGGACCTTGTTATTGAAGGCATCGGGGCACTATACCATTTAGTTTAACCCTGATACGTCTTTCAATAGCGATTCCCTTCTTTGTCTGTTTGAACAACCAGCTACTTGATCTAGAATTAACTAGTTACAACCTCACTTCCTTCTTGGCCAACAACACATCGACTATATGTTAAGGTTTTAATTGTTGCCACTTTGAAGAACCTTTACAAATACTAACGCCGTAAAGAGTACTTCAAGTTTTGATGAAAAAATATCTATCAATACAATTATATAAATCTATTGTTCTATCTGTACATTTTTTTTCACCTCATTTTGTGATAATTAATAGTTTTATGATGCTGTGATTCCCATTTAACTTTCTTTTTTCATTTTTGCCTGTCTGTCTATATTTCTTCTTATAACTCAAGAACAGAATCTCAAGAACGGATCTTGATGAAAATTGGTGCACACCAAAATATGTGAAGGCGCAGATGATAGGCTATATAGCCTATCATATATAAAATCGGTAAACCCTACTGTATCTTATTAAAATTAATTTCAAATCGTTAAGTACGTTTTTCTTTATGTGTATAATTATGTATGTGTTTGTGTGATGGCATAGAATTAAAATAATCTTTGATAATAAAATTAATATGATTATTTCTTTTTAATGGATTATGATAATAATTATTAATTTGAGTATATTTTACGACATGCGAACCGGGCGGGTAGGATAGTCGCATATATTATAATTTTAACAAGCGACGGAGAAGATTTAAATAACTAACACTACATTCGTTTTACGATACGTACATTGGTGTTATAGAAACACTACAACAGATTAAAATATATACTACATTCTTGGAAAAATGTATGACGTCAAACTGTGTCTCAGTGCGTACAAGTTGAAAATAGATTATATCAAAGATCAACTACAATATCACAAAATTATTTTCATTCGAGTTATTGCGATCATGAGCATAATTTCAACTAAATGAAATATAATCACATAAATCTTATTCATGTGACAGTGCAGGGTAGTGTATAGGTAATTCTTCTGTTAGAAGGGTGCGAATATGACTCGCTATTGAAGCTACCTTTTCATATGGTACCCGTTATTATCCATCCAAATGTAGACAAATGCATTTTGACCTGTTACCCAATTCATCACATAGTCAAGTGCAAATTGGCGATTTCAATCTATCAATCTATGTATCAGCCTTTAAGGCGATTTCAAACTTAATGTCAATTACTCTTTTTGAAAATGGTTACTAGTTCGTACGTATTTATATATAATAGTACATACTGACTATTAGCGCCCCCCCCCCCCCCCCCAAAAAAAAAAACAATTTTCCCCCCATCCCC
>DWPA01000500.1:0-24499 GCA_018251375.1 Calpodes ethlius
AAACAATTTTTACTCTGCTGTTGCAGTCTCTAGAACTCTTAGTTAATTCACCAACATATGTATAAATCACTCTACATCTTGAAAACAAAACCATGGACGCATTTCGATAATTATCGCTCTGGTTAACAAAATTTAATATAAGAATTTTTGTTAAACTCATCTGCTTATGAGAATATGAGATGTTGTACGCCGCCTTGGCCACGTGAGGAAAAAGAACAACAATACAATAAGATGTTGACTCCGTTCTATCATAGGTTGCTAGGCAACGTTTTGTTACTAATCACTTTCCAAACAAATGAGATGTTTTTTCTCAGTGAAAAGTAAATTATGTTACTCATCATATTCCAAACTATCTCCTCGTCAAAAATCATACCATAACGACACTCCGTTGTACCCTGAAAGAAGAACAAACGAACATACAAATAAACTATCGCATTTATAATATAAGTGTAGATTGAATAC
Source organism: Calpodes ethlius (assembly GCA_018251375.1). Lineage (NCBI taxonomy): Eukaryota > Metazoa > Arthropoda > Insecta > Lepidoptera > Hesperiidae > Calpodes > Calpodes ethlius. The sequence goes on from DWPA01000500.1 coordinate 463, forward strand.
AATATTGCCGAACAAGCAGTGATAGCCTAGTGGTTCGACGTAGGTCTCCTAAACCCTGCAGATACTTCTTATTTTCAGATTGATCACTTCTTATAACATTATTTTAATAAGAACAAAGAACCTAGTTGAAAATATCCTCAAAAGATAATAATAAATTTGCTCAGTCCACTAGATCTATGAATATTATTGAAAGGAAATGGATAAGTATATCCAAGTTACTTATAAATATTACTATTATTTGTGTTTGTACCCATTTTAGGTATGTTTCTAATGGACAAATGTTAGTTGTAGTAAGTTTATTTATTTATGTATGTATTTATTTATTTTTTTGTTATAAAAGGCATACCAACTAAGTACATAAGCTAGGTTTATACATAAGACAGTTCACAAAACAAGCAATCACATTTTTTGCACTTAAATTAAAGGTTTTCACAACATTTTTACATTGACACTGTAATCAGATAAAGGTTAAAATAATTCAAGTTAGGACGAAACTTAGATGTCAGTAGTTCTTAATGCAACATTAACATGGATTTAAAATCATCCATGCTCTATATGTTGCACAAGATTGGGGATGATAGAGGTCTATTATAAAAGAGAAGATTCTCTCGACCACCCAGTGATGACCTCACCCCCCCCCCTTCCCCCCAGCATACATGAATCAATTTATTAGTATCACAAAATGAAAAATAAACCATCTACATCGCTCGATCGTCAAAGCTATCGTTGAGCTTTGATAATGTGCTGATATTTATACAGGAACTCAATATCTCTGTACTATTTTAGATACAGAGTTATGTAACTTGTGCTGTTGTGAAAATATTGGTTGGAACTGCCGACGGCTCAGAATAACTTGGTCATTCATACGATTGATATGCCGTCGGTGTGCGGTTTGTGAGCGAGCATAAATAATAACAACTAAAGCTTTACATTGTTTTGAAAGGGTTCAAGCTCTGAGTGCCTACGTACGAGCTACACTTCAGACAAAAGGCTCAAGTCGAAAGGGTAGCAACACTACTCAGCCACTAAACTCAGCATCTGCCACTCACTGCATCACGATAAAAGAAAAACAATGGAGATCGATATCTATCTAAAAATATTTTTCCCATGAACATGTTATTATTGTTTGACTTCTGTAGGCGATAGTGTATTATTTTATTTTTATATTTAAAACTTTTTTACATCTATTAATATTTTTTATATTAAAATCGGAACATTTAATTAATTTTTCCCTTGTTGTATTTCAACTTTTAAAAAATAGTTCAAATAACTAAACTATCATCTATATTTATTTTGTCTTTCTATTTAAACCTTGTTTACACTTATTTATATTTTTATATTAATTTTATTTATATTATTTTATTAATTTTATTTATATTTATTTTATTTATAATTCTTCAATTCTTGTCAGACGTTTGATCAAAATTATAAATAATTAGGGGATCAACATTGTATTAGTAACTGCTTATTATTAGGTGCCTAATAATTGTTAAAAAAAATACAATAATTTTACGAAAAGTATATGTAATAATAAAAAGTAATATACACATATTTATCTAGTATGCATATTGTGTGAGAGGGATAGAGAATGTCAAGTGAAAAGAAGTTAAATGCAGTATATTCGTATTATTTAATGTTATTAGTTGTGTCTGTTTACTTGGTCCTTGTAAAGTTTTATATTTTTTTATTCTGTATACCTAGCTAGATGTTGCTCGCGGATTTTCACACGTGTGAGTAAAGGACAGCAATAAAAATTACTTCAATTTGGCTAAAATATACATCGTAATGTATTTTTTCACAGAAATGAGATGTTTATTCGCGGTAAAGTAGCCTGTAGTAGTCGACCTCCTCCCAACTATCTCCACACGAAAAATCATACTATAGAGACGCTCCGTTGAGCCGTGAAAGAAGGGCAAATAAACAAACGAACAAATAAACAAACAAGAATACTTTCACATTTATAATATTAGTAAGGATTGTTTAAATTGACGTCTGATATCCTTGATACATGTCACTCTCATCTCATTGTTGTTAATACAATGAAAAATGTTATTCGCACCTTGAGAACAATGCCAATATATTTTTCTACTTATGTAACGAATAATTCACGTGATGAACACCAGTTACTCTGAAACTGCATGATTTTTTTCTGAAACCATCAGCAACCATCGTCATATTATATTTCATTTACACAAAACCTTAATGAACCATTTTACGGCACAATCTGCTTCATAAATTTCTTTGTCTATACGTGAATACAGATTAAATATTGGTTTGATAGTTTTTGAGCATCCATTGGATATATATTCAGCTGCAATCACATTAAATATGATAATATTAAACGATGAATAAAATGAATTTATATTATAACAATACATTGTAAACCAGTAATTTGTTTTAGTTAGATGAATTTACATAGGTATGTAGATATTAATATTTACATCAGCACCCCAGGAGACTGTTATTAATACGCTGTCAACCCTTCTCCTCAAAGTAAATTTTGGGTACCTATGCGTCGCAAATCATTGTGAATGGCGAGATAACGGAAGCCCGGGTTATTTTCATGAATATAACAAAAAATAAATCGATATTAAAATATCGATATATTATCGCCAGTATTTTTCCACGCACTAGTCAATGGTATAAGGTCATGTAACCTCTCTGTTATCAATTCTTTTATGCTATCGATACTGGAATGTAAACTATTTTATGTTATTGTTATTGCAGTTGAAATACTGTAAGCATAGCTGAAAATTCTTTTGCCTTTCAAGCCGCGCGACTTTGGAATGACTTACCTAAAAATCTTAGAAAAACAAAATAGTAATTACTTTTAAGAAGAGGCTTCACGCATACTATTTTTAATTAACTGAATAGGTAGCAATATGCTTCTTATTTCCATTTATATATATATGTTTACTTATAATTTATTTATAGTACTAGATGTTAACCCTGGTTTCACCCGCGTGGAAAAAAGAACAGCTAAAAAAAGTTGTCGATACCTTTTATGATTGGTTGCTAGGCAACGTTTTGTTCTTAACACTTTCTTTAATTTTACTGAAATATTCAATGCAATGGGTTATCCCACAATAACAGGATGCTTTTCACAGTGAACAGTAGCCTATGGAACTCTTCACCCTCGCAGCTATCTCCAAACCAAAAATAATAACATAACGACGCTCTGTTACATTGTGAAAGAAAGAGAAAAAAATACTATAGATGGAGGATCGTTTCTTACCTGTCCAGCTGAAACAGCGGTAGGACTGTAATTGATAAAATTTCGTAGAACAACTCTGAAATTTATTCGCTTGTTAAAATTCATTGAAATATATTTTAATTCTTCGTTTTTCTTCTGGCACGGATATCTGTCGATCGATGAATGAATGGATCGAGTTCGCTATTTGTGTGTAAAATACATTTTTTTATATTTTGTAATGAATTGGAAATGTAACTATTTTTGAAACGCATTTTGAGCTATAAATAAATAGTCTCTTAAAGAAGTAAAGAACGTTCATATTTTAATAAAACAAGTTAAAATATTACTTCCATGTAATCCAATTAGTGACCCTGACTGCTGAACGAAGATAGTCGAGTTTGATTTCCAACGGTTCGTTCATTGGCCAGCGTGGTGGACTATGCCCTGTACCATTCACATTGTGTGAGGAGACCCGAGATATTTAATATTTCAATATCTTTTCAGTTTGTTTAACCATAAACAAAAGAGTAAGCGTGTGTGTTAAATATATGCCTACCGCACATCATGTAAAAATTAAATGTGCCAAATTTCGCACTCTTTCGTTCGCAAAATTGTCGTAAAAAGGGTCATAAAGTGTGTGCTTAACGTATTATTACATCTATAAATAAGGATGTTTGTAATTATATGAAATCGAAAAACTCAAAAACTATTTGACCGACCTTTGTGACATTCGGTATGTATATGTATTTTTTCAGGGAGAAGGTTTATATGCTACGCTCATTGATGTAACCCGCCACCAGGTGGCGCTGCGATGTACCGACATCCGTATCGTTCAACCATTTGTTATGATACGTCGTATGTAGATGTATTTCTTATTTTTACGCACACATGATTATGTTTCGATTTGTAGATCATACATTTATAAAATTTATTGTACCCGTGCGAACCTGGGACGAGCCGCTAGTACATTATATAAACGCTAACACCCTCATACCCCCGCGTTAGGATTGCCTGTGTCGCGGGTGGCATAAACAACCCAAATAACACATCCAGCCATGACCCGAGAACAAATATTTATCTGCCACATAAATATCTGCTTCGGCAGGGAATCGAACCCTGGACCCATCGCTTCGCAGGCAGATTCACTACCAACTAGGCTACATATTATATTTACAAAACTCTCGGTGTTAAAACAGTTCTATTGAACTTTCATCCCTTTAAAAAAATATCTGAACCTTGTTTCTACAGAAAATTTAAATTGATTTATGTTACCGCTCTTCAAGTTGATCTGGCATAAGTTACTTAAAACAATTTGAAGTTAAATTACAGTAATTTAATAGAAGTTGTACATCAGATGAAAAGTTTAGTAATGTCACAGGTAACGATATTAACTTACTTTTAATAATATCCAAAATTTGTTGATAATAATTAAGTTGTATCAAAAAAAAACAAAAATGTTTTATTGATTAAAAATAGAATGAGACAAATATATCGCAGGGGGCCCTATACTGGATTGGGATCCCGTATTACTGGGTATCCCGCTCATCTACCAAAGCAAAACATTTATTATAATCAAGTTTTTGTAGACAATATTTCTTACGCTTATTATGAGAGTATGTGTGTATGTGAGTGTGAGCGTATGAATGTGCGTGTTTGTGTGAGTTTTCTGGCCCTTATATTTGTATAAATATATTAATATGTATGTATAATAATTTGGTATACTTAATAAACCTATTTAATATATTTTCAGTTTCCTCGTAGTTTAATAATAAAGAAAATGTTGCAACAATAAACACGGCAATATAATTTATTTAAAGTTAATGGATAAATATTTATTGTACTATCAATGATGTTGTATAAAAAAGTGTTTTTTATAAGTTTTTACTAGAGCCCCGGTTTCGCGTGTGCATGACTAAACGTTAAAAAATATTTAATGTATGGAACTCAGTAATAACAGCGTTCTTCATACAAATTCATAAAATTACCTTTATTACGGAAGTATTCTAAGACGAAACCCAATTGATCTTCCTATAGGGGCGAGATGTTTTTTCGCGGTATTATACGTCATTCTACACCCTCTATAATATTCACATACAAAAATTGTATCATCAATCGATGCTCATATAATTATTGATACGCTCTATTAAAACCCTCAAAAAAGGACAAACTGACTGGTCCAATTATAACATTAGTTTGGATTACTCAATTTAAATGACTATTCATGTTTCAGCAGGAATTTTACTCGCGCTGGTTTGAACAATACACCCATCAAAGTTAGTTAAAATAAGTTTAAAGGTTTCGTTGTAAATTTCGTTCAATAAGTTTTAAACCAGATTCTTAAAATTACTTTTATATTGCTTTTTACTGGGCTATGAAGAAATGAAAATAAATTCTATCTTGTCTCGTACCTTATTCTCTTATGTAATTAACTTCTGTTCTCGCAAAATTGATAAATTATTTATGATAATTTGACAAATGACAAAGGTACCGCTAGAAGCGATGATCGAACGCTTATGAACTATATGACGTCATACTAAATTCAATATGGCACCCTCTACCGGATGAAGTCATAAACAAAAAAAATATCCTGTGTTGGATATCAAGTGACTTTTCACTAGTCCTTACTAGATAGTACAAATTTAAATAGGTATACATACTCGTAAAAAGTAGTGATAGCCTAGTGGTTTCAACATTGGTTTCCCAAACATGTAGGCGATGTTCGAATCCTACACACGCTACTAATTTTCAAAAAGTTATATGCGTATTACAAATTAATACATGCGCGCAGTGTTGCTTGCATGAATGTTGTCTAAAATATATGAATTTTGTCTAAAATCCCATTTCACACTTTTTGCGAATCGGTTATATTAAATAAAATATACCTTAGTACGTTACATTTTAGTAGTAGAATTGCAACATTTTCAGGCTGTGTGTCAGAAAAAAAATACAGAAATTACACTGCTAAGACCGTACTGTCAATTTTAAGACATTGAATATTTACGGCAATTCCCGTACTGGCGATATTTAATATCAACAAAAATATCATAGCCGATATTGCGCGCGAACGTTTTAATTATCGCTTGCGTCGGTGAAGAAAAACATCGTGAGGAAACCTGCACACCTAAGAGTATTCCATAATGTTCTTGAAGATGGGTTTTCTAACGCGCACTTGGCCAGCGTGGTGGAATATACCCTGTACCACTAACATTGTGTGAGGAAATCCGAGTCCAGTAGTGGGACGGACGACGGATTTTTTTGAATTTTTCTCGCAGCGTATTTTTACGAATATATTGTCGATTCGAGCTAAGTTTTGGTTCTACAGCTTATGACTTATTAATGTTTGTTCCCGCGGGCTGTTCAAGTTTAACTACAATAAAATCCCCTCTCGCCTTCTAACACATCATTACAAAGTAACGAACACGGCAAGTATGGTTATTTATTTCAGTATTTTTATATTTTAAACGGTTTTATATTATAAATCGATATTTTATTATCGATTTGTTTTGTGAAAAATTGAACTTTTTTGCACTTATTTAGAAGATAAATGCCAATAAATCGATGTTCTATTCGATTCCCACCCGCTATTTTATTCCCGAAGCCATATGATTAATTAAAGCCTCTTACTTAATATGAGACAAGCTGTACCCACGACTATGTCCGCGTGGAATTTAACAAAAAGTGTTTTACTGTACTTTGTTTTAGAGGTTACTCATTATTACATCAGCTACCTGCCAATAAAAGTTCCATCAATGTCGGTCCAGCCATTTCAGAGATTAGCCAGAACAGAGGTAAAAATGTTATTTTGGTGTATGTACCGTATGTATATTCATATGCATGTAGTAAAAAGCAATTATTTCAATATATCAAACAGACACTCCAATTTTATTTCTATGTATAATTATGGCGTCGAGTCCTAGCATAGAACTATATAATTTATTAATTTCGGACATTTCAAATTTATATGACAACTTATATCTTCATTTCTAAAGCCATAGAATAGTCTAATAGGCTTACCACTGCTATAGAGTAATGAAACGAAAAAGATTTAATACTAAAAAGAATATAGATTAATATAGATCTAAAATACATCGCGCACAATAACCGCTGAACTCGTATTGTTTTTATTCCGATTTGCTTATTGCAATAAAAGATTAAAAGGTACCTGTATACAGCTTTACATTTATGGAAGTGAATGTAAACCACAGATTAATGTGTAGTACACACGTACAGAGACAGTAAAAATAATATTTCTACCATAGACACAGGTTATGACTCTTACAATAACATTTTTTATTCCCCACATCTGTTTGTTCGTTTGACCTTCTTTCACGGCGCAACGGAACGTCGCTATGGCATATTTTTCGTTTGGACATACTTGGGAGGACGATGAGTAGGCTACTTTTTACCGCAATTGAACATTTTTATAGAAATATCCATTACGATATATATAAAAGACCAAATTTAAAGAAGTGTTTAACAACAAAGCGTTGCCTGGCTACCAATAATAGATGGGATACGACACCCTTTTATGGCTGTTCTTTTTACCACGCGGGCGAAGCCGTGGGGAACATCTAGTATTTTAATATGTTAGTCCCTGGATGACCGAGCTTTGCTCGGTTTTTTTTAGTACATCATGTTTTTTTGGAATTATAATTATTCATAACAATGCTAATTATTTACTGATGAAGTATAAATAATATATTTTGATTTTACCGACATAAATAAAAAAAAATATATTTTTTCTCACAAAAAGAAGGAGCTTGAAAAAAAGAAAAAATAAACGAAATAATCGGAACGAGATTTGAACACGGGTTTCCTGCGTTTTAAGGCGCCACATTTACCGACTGAGCTATTTTGACTTTGACAATGACGGCGAAATTTAGCTTTGTATTCTAATGATATTGAAGGATATTTTTATTAGATGAAAAAAACATTTAAATCGACATTTTCTGAAAATAAAACCTAGCTAGATGGATTTATCGCCCCCGAAACCACCTATATACAAATTTCAAAAAAAACAAAGGAGCCGTTTCCGAGATCGTTGATATACAAGTTTTACAATTGACATACAATTTTAATTTCTGAATAGTTTTAAAATAAAAATAAGATTTCAAAACAGTATTTTTCACCAAGTCAGGGGACACCCGGGTTTGAACCGGGGACCTCTCGATCTGCAGTCGAATGCTCTACCACTGAGCTATATCCCCAAGTAATTGTACTGTTGAATTTATCAATCACTATACTAAAAGATCTGTGATATATATCTATAATAATATATACTTAGTAGGAATTTATTTAAAAAAATAAAACAAGGTTTTATAGTTCTATCAAAGATCTGTTTGAATCGATTCTATGAACAATTTTCATCGAATATATATATGGACGTGGTTATGCAAAATGAATCCAACTGTACCGTTTTTTTTAGTTATACCACAAATGGTATCTCCGTCAACTTTGGTATATGCAAAACAATATTCAAGCTGTATGGTGCGTTTTTACTAAGGAAATGTTTGAATGAAATTTAATAACTAGCTAGTCTCGTTATTATAATAGCAATTTTACTAAAAAGCCTATTTTCTCGAAAGCTAGTTTTTGTGGTTGGATCTATTTTGCATAACTACGTCCATATAATATAAAGATAGAATATATATATATATATAAGAATATCAATCCGTAAAAATTTCATAGTGAAATTAATTAAAGGCCAAATATCTCAAGATGTGTTGGTCTTAGCGATTTGATTATTGGGAACTTTTTTGTAGAAAATTCAATTTTTAATAACTTTATTTTTCATTTCTTTTGTATAGCACTTGTCATTTGTGAGAAAATCACAGAAAAAGGAGAATTTTATTAACTAATTTGGTTTAGTTACCCGTACTACCTGGCTGGTGTGAGTTGTGACATAGCCTCTATAGACACATTTGTACAGTATTCAATTTAAAAAAAAAATCTTTGGACGTGACTATAATTTAAAATGCTGTTGAGTTATATAAATAAAAAAAAAGATTAAACTAAAAAAAAAATGTTTACGTGTGTTTTGTATGGAAATTTTTCAAACGCTTTTAGCGGGTACTTAATTTTAATATTAAGGGCTGAAACTTTCAGGGGATGTTTTCGGGGATTAAAAAAATATGTCGAAAGAATAATTATATTATTATTTTTTTCTATTGTTGTAGATACATCTGAAAAAAGACCGATTTCTCTGGCCAGAAAGGCACTACAAATGTAAACAAAAAATATTTTTAAAACGTTAAAATAGCAACTATGAAATAAAAACAAAACGTCATACAAAGTTTAAAAAAAACTACTAATACTAATAGATAATAATAATTTACGTAGTCTTCTTATATATAAAAATGAATGTTTGTCTGTATGTTCCTTATAGAATCGTAAACGATACATTTAATCATGTGATGATCTTTAGCAAAGTTGTTGTGTACGAGCCCACGAAGGTTTCTAAGTAGGTCTGACCAATTTTCGGCAGATGGCGCCACTGTGATTACCTTACTTTAATTTTTGGCGTAGCAACGCGCGCAGGGTACAGCTAGTTTTACTATAAATGGCACATCGACTTTTACACACGCCGATCTTACCAGCCGATGATGTTACTCATATTGTAGTGTTAAAATATGAACCTATTGCCAGCTGCATAACTATAGCGGTCTAGCAGTATCGGGCTGACAGCACGACGACTCATTAAAGTCGGCACACGCCGCTAACGAGCCGCCATCCTGCGCATCCCGTCTGCAAAGGAATGTGAATGAAAACGCTAGATTTAATTGTTTTAATTAAAAAGATATACACTTTACCGATGTAGATAGCGATTCTTGTTAAAGATATGACTCGACTGAGACATGATATTGCGTAGATAAATTTAATAAAATTATTAAATATCAATTCGATGCCTGTTTTGTTTGTAATTAATGTTAGTCATAATTATTATATTAATTATAGTTACAAAATATATTTATATACCAGATACAAAACATACATATTTGTGGATACCAGTTGGAGTAAAAATAATTGCAAAATATGATAAAATTATAATAATCACTTTATTATATTACATACATTACATTACACTTCATAACATGTATGTACCTACCCTATAAATAGTGTTTATATCCGCAATGTTATAGGTATCTATCTAAAATGAAATTATTTTGTCCTCGATTATACCTTTACATAATTTGTAAACAAAAATAATTCTACCTGGGCTTACAGTGTGCAGTTCGCGTTGAAGAATTGAAGACACCGTACAAAATTTTAACGCTTGGGAGATTTACAAGAAAAACCTTTTGTAATTCATTCTCTTACAACCTGTCCTGTTCCCGGTAACTCGCCGGTGTTTTTTTGCGCATTACAGAAACAGGTTACATTATACTTATTGTAAGTCTTATAAAAAGATTACAAGACCTTTATCAGTTAAGTAATTGAAAATTTTCGCACAGTAATCGAATATATTAAATCAAAAATCGAACACATAATATCGTAAGTATGAATGTAAATAATTATAAATATTGCAAGAGTTGCAAATATTGCAAAAAAGTACTCGCATTTAATTCATTATCATATTAATACTTATAATTTTAGGTTAATATTTGAAAATTGTGGAATAAAATATATTTTAAATTAAAGCGAATTTACAACTCACGACATTCTGATTTACGACCTTAGTTGTTGGAATATTGATATGTAAAGATTATTGGCAACATGTTATAGGAGAATATTTATTTTCCTTTAATATTTTACCACAGTATCTAGTGTGTACCACAGTATGTACTTATAACGTTTACGTTTTAATTATAACAGATTCGCACCCATCAAAGGTCCTTTCTTGTACTAACGTTTCACCAGATATATGCGTGGTAGCGAGGCTAGGAGAGTGTTATAAAAAACCGCTTCGCTACCTCGCGCATCTCTGGTGGAATCTCAACATATAGACCTCGTATTGGTATTAAACTATAGGCTGTTTTATGTTCGTATATTTTTGCAAAGTTTTAACATTATTTAAATAGATATATTAACGGTAAGAAGTACACTATATTTCGAATTTGTTGTTAAAACCTAATATTGAAGATTATTAAAATTAAACGGAATTTACTTAGTTTACCCAGATCCAGGAATTTAGAATTAACTGAATCAATACCATTTTGGATTAAATATTTTTTATGTAACATGGTGGAAATATTTTTTGGGTATTTCAAATATTTTAGGAGTCCGACTTTAAGCTACTCTATGATTATCTTATTTTCATTCAATTCATTAAATATTAAACTTGAATAAAAACCAAAAAAACTTACGATTCATATAACCGGAATCTTGAAAATATTTTAGGTTTCAAACTACTCTGTGTGAATAAAAAATAAAAACAAAGGCAAGATTCCAGGGAATCTGACATAATTATAACTTAAGCCGTACTGCCACGTAAAATGTATTACCTAAAATTCCGCGTAAAGACGTGATGAAATAATACCCATGCAAAACTAAGAACTTCACAATAGTATTAAGGTATAATTACAGTCCCTTCAAAGTCAATAGAATTCAGATATCACGTGGGAAGACAGAAAGCAGGCGCGGGCGTATTGTGTTGTATCTGGATGCTAAATAAAAAAAACCTTTTTGTCATTCTATCACCCATTGTTCATGCAAAGGGCTTGTATCTGTATCCTGTCATCGGTTCAGTTCGTGTTATTCACCATACGGCGCGGGGACAACCGCTGCGCTTTATTGATTTTAATTTCTAACTCGCGTGCACCGTGTATCGAAACGTGCCTAACGATCAAACATTCATACTACAATACGCTTTTATAATATTAATAACACAAACACCTTTTGTTCTTATGTTTCTAACGCGCACTTGTCGGAATTGCAGTCGATACCTCACCCCTGCAGAAGGGCGCTAGCGATTGGATTACTATCCCCACGGGAATCAGTTCGGTAGGGGAATACGAACGGATGATTCAAAGGTAACTTTGATAGCTTTCGATGCATTTCCAGAAACTTTAGCCAATACGCGCGAAGCCAATGTTCGCTCGCGGGCGGACTCGTAGTTCGTTCGGATATACTGGATATTCTAAGAATAATATAGTTATAAGAGCGCAGAATGTGGCTCAGCGCGAGCCGCGAGCCATTGTTGAGACACGCACGTTTCCGCTTTCTCGTGGAAAAATGCAAGCGCAGTGTTGGAAAGTAAACGTGTGGAGCTATTTCAAGAATATATCAGACATCATAATTACCTACAGTGACAATATGACTCAGTGGTGCCAGCAGGCTCACCATCGATTCACAGTTGCCGGATGAGAAACATATTAGTCATAAAACAGTAGGAAATTATCCAATTCCGACTTAATATCGTTTAAATTTGATTTAATGAATGAAAGTGTGATAAAACTAAACCTGTTGCGGTCGTAAAAACTAGTATTACGGAATGAAAACGAGCATATTTTGGTGATACGCAATAGAATATACGAAATGTAAACCTCAAAAATGGGTCGACCCGTTGAACATATACAAGACGTGATGGAACCAATAAAAGAAACAGAAATAGGCACGAGTGGTGGACATTTGGCAGCGATGGTATCGGCGGCAGACGGGCGCCGGCCGTTCAGTACACAAGAGCCCACTGTTCCACTAACGATGTATACGTGTAGTTGAGTAGGGTATGTTGTTGTAATGTAGACGCTGTACCCTGCGACCGCGGACGATCAACCACGAACGTTATAAAACTACATGTCAATGGAATTTCTCACGCTTGGATGCGCAATTAAGTAAAAACATTCAACCTGTTGACACTAGAAACAAATAAACTAGTTATATCATGAATAGCTTATGCGAAAACCTTCATATTACCGAAATGCACAAATATTATATCCCTACTCTTACTATTTTTCAATGAACATTATAAAAAAAAATCTGTATGATACAGCAAAAAGGTCTTTAAAATTATTAGTCAGCAAAAATAAATTGGTATGATTTACGTTTCTCGGCAGTTTCTAAATAGAAAGGTATGTACTATATGGTATATCAGAGAGAAATCTCTCTATATTTTATTTAACGAACGTATTATTAGCAGAGTGTAATATAATGTGGTATTAACTTGAAGGGTAACATATATGAATAATAATTAAGCACTATATAAAAACATTAAGAAGAATATAAAACATAACCGTCAGATCAAGATGATAGAAAGAGTAATGAATTTTAAAAACCCACGTCAAAATATGCAAATTTTGGCACAGATATTATAATATTATAGATAATTTCATATTATGAATTTATGAAGTGCTCCAACTAGTCAAAACCAGATTTTCTATATAAATGTAACTACAAATTTGTTGTTGTTACAACTCTCAGATGATTGTAACGATGAAAACATTTCACAATTTATTCTCGAGGGGTGACAGGTAAAACACACAATAAAACGTAATGTCACTTGATGAGTTGGATGGTAGAGCCCAGTCTTTGGTCAAGGATAGATACAATCCTACCATCCCAATATTAGCAATATCATTTGACGCAAGTAACTACGTGATTCATTTTACACTAGTGATGATACAAGCACGCGTAAGACTGTATACCACAGTTATTGAAAGACAATTGTTCTTCAATGAAGTATTAATTTATAGTAATAACTATTTCTATAAGAGAATTTACTAATTCAACCTTAAATATTATTAAAATGTGGCCGTAGTTCCGAGAGTAATGTACATTCAAACTTGCACATAACTTTCTTATCTTAAAATATTCTTTAATTACATTGTAGTACTCTTCATGTAAATTAGAAACGTTTTATGACCTGGATATTAATATCAATTTAAATTCCACGCGGAAATATAAAGAATTTTCATAAATGTTTTTTAACGATATCATCTAGATTAACTTCTAGTTACTGTAGGCTACTTAATCACCCTAGTCTTGAAAGATTTGCAAGTTTTCGAATGTTTACACGTTTACTCCTTCCATAATTTCCGTTACAAGTATCGGAAAAATTACAAACAAATATATCACCATGAATCACAATGGGAAGATTTGGTACTTCATTTACGCACAGCCTTGTGCAAGGAATTTTGTCAAGGTCATTCAATCACAACACTTACAAATAGCCGTCGAAGTATGCAGTAGTTTGAAATTAACTCTTGCGTCATTGAACAGTGAGTTCATTTCGCATTAACGTACACACGCTCGGTACAGCTGGTATAAATTTCGTTGTAGATACGTGTTTTGTATCGGAATGTATCATTTGCATCTGTTGTCTTAACGTAAGAGACGGTCGAGTGGGCGATGGCACGAGTGAAAGGCTCGCGTTCTACACGAAGGTATTGTCGCGATCGTATAGTATACTGGCAGATGTGAGATCGGAAGACTTCGTGTTCATTGACTGATACAGATAATCCGACATCTTGACAGTGTACGGTCCTTTGTTCCGAATAATGCATGTGCGCTAGCGACAAGTTGACAGCGTGCTTTACTACGCATTAGAATTTAATTGGTTGACATTTCGGAAATGTAACCGTTTTGAAAATATTTAGATTTAAGCTAATGTAGTTGACATTATTTTGTATTATTACTATGAGATGATTCTTGAATTAAAACGATTTAACTACTGGACGTAGCATACATAATGAAATGGATTATTAATTTTTCAGTTAAATATTGTTTTCAATTCGCGGTTTGGCTTCCTTGGAGACAAACATTTGTATAATCATCATCATCATCACAATCCATAACTATCCCAATGCTGGGCTCGTGTGCCCACACACAATTTGCATAATATAAAAGAGCTTTTACTAATATTTCGTCCCTTTATCATGACAAGGCACACACAACGCAAGGATTAAAGATTTAGAATATGTGGTCGGTTGCGTGTTAATGTCGTTACTTCCCAATGATGCGTAGTTGGAGAAGTTTTCAAGGAAGGGAACCTTATTTCACAGTCGACTGGCTAGAGTGGTGAGTGGCCACGGGGGCGGCGAGCTGGCCCAACCACAGCAGGTGCGCCGCCGTCCCTTCGACACGCTTCTAGCGGATATTACACCGGTTATGATCCTTATATTTATACTTTATTTTATTCCATCGATGCCGACAACTTTGAACAGGTTTTGAGTGGATAAAAATATTGTTAGAGGTAAGGATGTTTCTTAAGACATGATTTCATGTTAAAGTAGATTAGTTCTAATCTATATTAGGAAGGAAACGCGATTTTTGTGATTTGTTTCCACGTGAAAAGTAATCTCCAGAAAGGGGCGTTATTTGAAAAATATATAGGTTACATATTTGTGTCCGATCCTAATTCGCATGGAGAACACAGCCCAGGGCTTTAATTGACATTCTTCTGATGTTCAATCAAACTACTGACCTAAGGAACTCGTTTAGATCAGTCTCAGAGATGGAGGTTTGCAATGTAGAGAACTTGAGATACTTAACGTTGACGACAATAGGTAAAATATACATATACGTCTAAATTACTTACGACCAACCATGATATTTGTTAACCATGTTAATCTTGAATCTCGTACATCTTCAGAGCTACCACTGTGGTGTAAATCCTACAAAAAGCACACGACAGTATGATGGTATCTAACATCTTATGGATAACTTCCACTAAACGTTTTAAATGAATATCTTAGGAGTTATCGCAATGTAAACAACAGCGACTAGCACTTTATTGATAAAGATTAAATGTTGAACCATGCGAAGCCTGACCTGGTATTTACAAATAAATTAACAATAAATGTGGTGGTGTTGTTGTTATTTACCAAGGCAACAAAAAAAAAACAGTTTTAAAGGCGTGTTTTTTTAAGCAAAGGACTCTTAAAGTACAATCCTGAGCGCAGCGAGAGATTCAAATTATGTCTCGAACTATAAATAGTGTTAATCCCGAAGTGGACACTAATTTTTATCATCCCCCTTTATCAAAATAAGTGCAACTTACGAATAAGAATAGTACACTACATTATATACTAAGTAAAATAAAAACGTTGTTATCTACTTAAGATTTCTTTTTTATTTTTTCACACATTTTTTTTATCATACATCCTGTTAATTGTCCACACAATGTGTGCGATTCATCTCATTAGTGATTGGAACTTTTACTAACAATATAAACATACTAAATTTAAATTACTTTGAGCTCTGGGGACCAAAAATATTATTTTATTCCCTGTGTGTAAAGAACAAAGTTTTTCATTTCGAATGAGATGTGATAAAAATCATACTAAATATTTATCATAGACCGATAACCGTTTAAAACGTAAACGGATCTTGTTAGTTAGCTACAACATGTATTATCGAATGAAATAAGAATCAAAGGCATAGAAAGCTGACGTCAACCTTGGCTGAAAACAGCACCCAGCTATTTTGGTTTATGCCACTTATTGCCCATATTATGATGACTGGACAGGCAAAAATGTTTGGCATTCTAAATGCCGTTCAAAATAGAACACTCGAACACTTGTATTGAAAAGGGTTGTTATCTAGCTATCTATCTTATCAGAGAGATAAGCTTATGTACGCATATGATACATGCGTTGTATGTTCGTTGCAATATAAACAAACAAAATGTAAATTGTTACTGCATGTATTTCACATTACAAATATTATAAAACATGAAATAAATAAGTCTCCATCATCGTTAATTTGCTATGAATCACGAATTTTCGACTGAAAGAAATATATTTTTAAGCCCTAGATTTTATTGTTGGTACAACCAGATTAAATACGAAACAAGATGATCCAGAAGATGTTCTAAAGAGCTTTCTTTTGTTTGTTCTTGTCCTTATTAAATCACATTTTAAAAGTATTGAACTTAAGAAAAGAGGACCAAAGTTTTATTTTTCGTATTAATACATAGGATAGGACTAAAAGATATCTACCTAATAGGTTAATAATCTTACAATCAACAGCCATAAAAAGCCAAGTGTTGTGAATTCCTATCGATTTTTTTTATATTTTCTGTTCATGAGTGGATATACAAAAGGGTCAACGACATGTACGCCATATAATCTACAAATTACTTCGAGTGCACGCACCTGACCGGGGTCACTGTCATGTGGTTTTTGTTTAGATTAACAAAAAGAAATGTAAAATTACTAAAGTGAATTTATAAGGTAATTAATCGACAACCGGATAATTGGAGCCCTTGATGATATACCTTGAGAGCCATTCCTACTTTCTTTCTATTTGTTTCTTCATTTCCTGTTCACTTCATCGATGCCTTTAGGGCTGCTGTTGTCCATGTGCTACGGTACCCACTTCCTATCAGATAGATCATAAGCTCCTTTCTAGACTATTGTCTTTAAAAAATATACTATTGGTTTGTTGTCGTTTAAAACCAGTAATATAACAATTTATTTTTATACAACAGCTTTATTAATAGGTACTAATTGCAACGATAGTATGTCCAAAATATAGAACGCCTTAACTTAGTAAAATTATATTAATGTAAGTTTCCATGGTCAATTACTATAGGACCATATACTCGTAACCGAGGACGAAGCACAGCTGCCTTAACCGTTCCTCCAGTACTTACCTCCACTATACGTATATTAGTATATGTACCTTACAGAAGGTCTTTATAATAATATTTCTTACACCCACCATAACAAATGATGCATCATTACTAAGAAAAAACGCATGAAAACACAAATACAAAACAACAACCTGCAAAGGCGCATGCGTTCACCGAAATGACTAAAACAATGCACTGAGTTAATCAAACAAGAGCATGAGGGCTTTCACAAAATAGCTAACTATTGACGTCAAACTAGCTTCTCGGTAACCGTGTGTAACGCTGATGTGTAATGTTATATTTAAAAGTAAAGAACCTTACTAACGATCGATTAATTTAAAAGTCAAATAGTTTACTAGCATGGTAATATATATATATATATAGTTCATCGTTGTTTTACATCTGAGTTACTTATATTTCGAAGTATCGAAATTATATAACCTCTTTGACATCTATATTTATAAAAGCGAAAGTGTGTTTCTTTATTTGTTTGCTTGTCCTTCTTTCACGGCGCACCGGAGCATCTATATTTTATAAATTGTAGTGTGGGGATAGTTGAGAAGACGACGAGTACCATAGGATACTTTCCATTACGAAAAAACATATCATTTCTTTCGAAAGATCCATTAATGTATGTAGATTTCAGTATTTCAGCCAAATTGAAGGAAATGTTTAACAACAAAGTATAATACAATTAAAGCGTTACCTGGCAACCAAAGATAGAAAAGCAATTGACAACCTTTTTATTTTTGATCTTTTTTAACACGCGTGCGAAGCTGGCAACATCTACCACCACACTTTATCCACCAAAGTAAGAATGTATCTCTAGTTTAATATTAGGGGATCAGGCAGGTGGAAATCCATTACCATTTTGAATCATTAAATCGTCTCAATTAAGTTGATTGAGTCACAGCGACTTCCAACTGCAAGGACTTTCTAAAACCAAACGTTTAGATGTACTTAACGTGTTACCTTGGTATTCCTGACACATTTGCGTCTTTACGTTTTAAAATTACATTGCACAAATGTAGCCCATAGTTTATTGCGTCAGAAATGTACTTAATGGTAAATTAAATAAATAAATAAACGCTAACACACTCATACCCCCGTAGTAGGATTCCCTGTATCGCGGGTAGCATGGACAACACAAATAACACGTCACCAACACCCATGACCCGAGAACAAATATTAATCTGTCACATAAATATCTGCCCTGGCCGGGAATTTAACCCAGCACCCCTCGTTTCGCAGGCATTGTCACTACCAACAAGGCTACGGGGCCGTCATTACGATTAAATTTTATATAGAACTCCATTGATGTCGCCAAGCTTTTAGCTCACTAACTAAGATGCATTAGGATGCAGCCGTCAACACTAACGTTAAAACAAATGTAGCAAGAGCATTGCAAATCTGGAGATCCAGTCAACGGGCGGTTATTTGCTGTTGCTATAAATAACATAACTATTAGACAGACTCACATAAACTAAGCACTAGCAGTCCATTTCACTCTCGGCGCTGAATCATAAACATGCCTTACGTACCATCTAGGATTTCGTCGCCACTTACAATTAAAAAAGATTACAATCTGTGCAGTAACAAAGAAAAAAATATTTAAAAATCGAACACGCGCCATAGCCGAATCATGTGTCGCTTGATTCGAATTCATCAAGGACGCAATCCTACATTAAAATGAGCAACGCACGCTGCCATTTCCACATTTTCGGCGTTTATGGCAACATTACGTAAACAACATCGAACATTAACTTTATTCCATTCACGCTTTTAAAAGAAACATTAAGCGACATGTTAGGCACTAAGATTCCTTTCATAACGGAACCTTGGAAAATTAATTCAATAAACAACTTCGTACTATACACACGGTTATACGTAGTTACTAGTGAGTAGCGAGCGAATTCTCACGTGAAAAATGCGCAACTCGCCTCCCTTCACAGTTGCCTGACTGCACTCCGTTTTAATATGTCTAAAGTTAAACCATAGGTTTTCAAACTGGTTTTAACCTACGCCCTAATTAAAAATATAACTATTTTTTAGGATAACCCCTTCCCCTTCCCTAAATTCTACGTTAACGTATTAAGATTGCAAGACAAATGTTGCAATTTATCAAAAATATAACAGATCTATTTTTTTTTTTATCCAAAAGCGCAATTACACGTAGCGGCAGAAGTTAGCTTTAACAGCAATTATTACGTATCTACATCATATGATCTACTAACTATATTAGTATGATAATTTATAATATTAATATGTATTAATTATTTCAAATCTTATTTAGTTTTTGTCTTTGAAATCTTAAGGCATTGGAATTTATCGCTTTTGGGATTAGATCTCCTCAACACCCATAGTTATTTAATGTGTTACTACACAGTTACTACCGCCCTCTAACCGTCACTAGCACAAGCTAGTCGGCTTTATCGCACACTTTGAGAAAGGCTGGTCTAAACGATTCCGCGGTTCATGTGGATATGAGCGGTCGTTTACTGCAATTACAAAGCGAGAAAAACGTAATTTGGTCAAATTACTTCACAAGGAGCTTCCTCTATGCGCGTGCATGTTTGTTAAATTCATACGTCTGTATCGGAATATGTCGACGACATACGTATGTCGACGATATGGCCAGTTTTAAGTGGCTCTGCCCAGTGGGGGTTCGCTAGTTCTGTTAACTGGCTGCTTGGAACTTCTTTTGCGTCATAAAGTTTCTTTTTTAATAACCGACTAACGAGTTGACAACTGAGCTGGTAAAGGGAAATGATAATGTTCATAATGAGAAAAGGAATCTGATGGTGAGATCTATGAAGCGTACTTAGACTTTACTCAGAATGACTTACAAAAACCTGAGCTAAGTTTATGCTTAGTAGCAAACTTGGTTCAGAATTTATAGACATCATTATCATGACATTGTACTGAGTGTCAGCAAAGACAGAGTTCAAATCATAATACGAACAATGGTTACATTAAAATCATTGTGTATCTTTATTTTAAATTGTCATAGTTTCCGCTTAATAACTGTAATTTATCCTAAAACGATGCAAATCTTTTGTGTATGTATAAATATCAGAGTCAAGAGGTATAGAAGCAATTAAAAAGGAAGAAAACTAAATCTTATAAATTATTATAAATAATACATAAAAAAATAATATTTGCACAAATAACAGACTTGCCAAATGACATACACATATTGAGGTACGATTGGTTTATTTTGTTGTTGTGTTGTTTTGTTGAATGTTTGATAACCATAACATACAACAGCATGTAATTTTGTTGGGTAAGCACAAAAGAGTCTTACCCAATCATATGTTTAGGTATCAAAATAACCAACAAAACATAACCAGCTTTTATACAAAGGCCGTGCGTTCACGGGCTCTCGTCCCATAAGTATAAATGAATTTCCTCGGAAATACCACAGAGCGGGTCACGTGTACATTGTACAGGCTATTTATATTATAGATATCAGCACATCAAGGTTACATGTAAGGAAAATATTACAAACATGGCTTTAAACCAAATTCAAATCCTCTCGTACATATCTGACAGTATCGTAGCAGGTACCTTATCAAGAATCTTCCAAAATCAGTAAACACGTCATTGATAACGAAATCCCCGAGCCGAGTGTATTAATCTTCATATCAACATTATGCACATTGTAAAGTATAGTTAGATACTAGTTATTTGAGTTCCGTTGAAATAACTGAACTCCGGCACCTGGGCTACGAAACACGCCCCTCTAGAGGCTTTTAATTTGTACAAACGCAATTTTATAAATCGCAAAACATATTGTACTGATATCGATAAAACTCAAATTTCAAGTAATTTGCAGCGTCATTACGTAGTCTTGTCCTGTGCCATCTCCGTCCTAAAGCATTAATTTGCACGCTGATTAAAACGCTAATTGATACATTAATTACGGAAGATGAAATTTATTTTAAATTATTCTAATAATGATTATGTCATTAAAGAAGCCAAGATTAAAAATAACGCGTTAATTAAAGCACATTAGGGCACAGATATTAACACTAACGTAACACTAACTAACGTAATTCTCGACGGTTCAGGCATGTTGCTCTCAACGCAGATCAAATTTGTTTTGAGGGTTGTGGCTTATGCGCTTCACATAGGTTTATATACATCTTTGAGTTGGAAACCGAATTAAGAAGGATACCTAAAATAAAACTGAAAATATTCCTGGACTGTTATTACATCCGTGGTAGCAACCTTGACCCTAGTCTGCGAATCGATTCTAAAACGCGTCACATTTTGATGTCTGAGCAATTCGCAATATCTTATTTAATTCCAAAACATCAGTACCACAAACAGTAACGCGTAGGACAGAATAAATGTTTGCTGTTATTATAAATAAAAACACAAATAACATTACAGAATACTATACAACGCGTGACCGATTCGTACTTGACCTATTTTTTATCTCACAATTCGCGCTAAACGAGATCGTCAACACGAGTTGTAACGGTTTCAATGTTGAATACACGAAAAAAACTGAACACATGATTATTAATACGAGTACAACGATTAGTGCATGGTAAGAAAGCGTCTTAGCCGTCTCGGAAGACGCTTGCCGAGTGAAGCGCGACCCATCACCCACTTGCGAAGGTCCAGTCCACCAGCCAGACGTACTTTCGCTACCGAACGAGCTACCATAACACGACACCGGCTACTGATGTTACTTCTACATACATATATGAACGTAAAATCAAAAAATTGTGCGTAGATTTTCTTTAGATTAAACACATACAAATATAAAAATAAATAGGCAATTGGTTTTAGAGACGGTACTACTTTTGAATAGATTACCAAACTTTCATTACAAAGATTTCTTAAAATCGTATATGGTTCTGTATGTCTAACGTTTATGATTCTGAACTTAATGATGTTTGCAATGAATATAACACAAATGTAGAAGATAAATCCGTGTCACTGTTTTCTCTCAGCCTATAAAAATACCGTGTTCGCACTGTGTTCGTACACGCTATTCTCTGAACCCATCCAACCGATTTCAATGAAATTTTGTTAATGTGTTCTGTTGGTTTGCGCTTGAATGACAGGATAGTGTTGGATCCGATAGGGGGCGTTGTTATCGAGATTTACGAAGAGGTCAGCCAAACTATAAAGTCCATTCAGATCAGCTAAACTATTAAAGGTATTGAACCGAAACAGTACAAAAAAGCAAACTAGTTTATACACAGGTAATAAAATTGAGATTATGTAAAAAATATCTTCATCTCGTATTTAAAAATTATATCGACAGAACCGATTAATCCGACACCTTGTAAATTATTAGACAAATTTGTATTCCAGCTAATCTATCAACATATTTAAAATAAATTACGACTGCATAGTGATTGATCATTAGAGTCATTTCACTTTTCCAATATCCCGCTGCGTCGTAAATTATCGCCATATCATCCTATATCGTTACTATTAATAAAGCAATAAAGTTCATCCATTCTGACAGATATAATTATAGTTATCATGGCGTGACATACTTGGAAGTATTTTTATGGGTTCGTAGTGGGTCGCAACTCGCCAGGCCCACCAGACTCATAGACGCGCCCAACTATCCCATACATTTTAAGGTCACCATAACTAAGGTGGTCAAGTAACTGTGTTTTCTATGGGAAAGTGGGTATACGACAAACTAATCTTAAAATATTTGCCATTAAAACATAATCGGTTATTTTATGAATCCAATGTTTAATAATATTTCTGTCGCAGTAATAAATTTGAGCGGTTAACGGTGTAGTGGTCGGTTAAAGTGATAATTCACGGCAGTCAATAATACAGTCACGAGATATCTCCTTTATCTAATCACTCACATAAGCGCCGCTTATCAAGAAGCAAACTGAGCCTTCTCACGATCGATTAAATGAGATAGTTTCATCTTATTGTTACTTCTACGTCTAAATCGCTAATATATTATTCATCATAAACGCTAACACACTCATACCCTCGCAGTAGGATTCCCTGTGTCTTAGGTGGCACGGACAACACCTATAACACGTCACTAACACCCATGACCCGAGAACAAATATTTATCTGTCACATAAATATCTGCTCACGCCAGGAATCGAACCCCGGACCCTTTGCTTCGCAGGCAGGGTCACTATAAACTAAGCCGTCATCATGATCTAAAACTAGAAAACGAATAGATATGTAATGTGTAAATCTATATGTATCTGTTCAGTTTCTGAATAAAGCAGAAACAATTGGTAGATTTAAAGTAATAAATCAAAATTATAAAATCATAGCATAAAAAGATAGTACACTAGTCCAGTTTCTTCGCGTTTGAACAACAAAGATAT
>DWPA01000501.1:0-24476 GCA_018251375.1 Calpodes ethlius
GCGGGCTGCCTACTTGGTAAATTCAAACGTTATGTTGTGTTATGCTAATCCAGCCGGACCGGTATCGCGGGTCATTAAAGTTGAAACACTTCAAATAAGGTATCTCCTACATCTACTT
This sequence comes from Calpodes ethlius, assembly GCA_018251375.1. Taxonomy (NCBI): domain Eukaryota; kingdom Metazoa; phylum Arthropoda; class Insecta; order Lepidoptera; family Hesperiidae; genus Calpodes; species Calpodes ethlius. Next base: position 119 of record DWPA01000501.1, read on the forward strand.
GTAGTAAGCGCCGTTGTAGTAGGGTTTAATGCATGCGATTAAAAAACCATACAAAGGCATCGGTCACATTTCGTGAAATCTGAGAAACCGCATGACGACTGCGGCTTGCACCTCGCTGGTCCTCGCTGGTCCTCGCTGTTTATTGATCGATCGTTGACGGACTCCTGTCCAATCGTGTTTCGTAATAAACCTGAAACAAACGACTTTTTACCAGTAATACCTTTATATTTTACTTGTTTCATTTACCACAGCCGTTACGTGGGTTTAAAAGGTAGGTAATGGCTTCAATCAACTGCGAATTGTTTTGTTTTTAATCATATCGAATATAAGATTATTAACACAAAAAATCGGAAAATATAGTATAGTATAGATATACTTCATTGGCACTCTGTTGGTGTGATTGTCAAGAATTAACTATTTGATGTAAAAATTATTTATATTGAGTTGTTTAAAATGAGTGACGTGCTTTATCCTAGACCGGCTGTGTATCAAAAGTTGTCGAGGGCCCCTCGTCGGAACGTTTTAGGATTTTTGCTTACGCGCGTAAGGAACCAGGGACTCGTGACACTAGTATGGGGGGTAGCTTCGCCACTGTCAGGTGACTTCGATACTTGACACTTAGTGTTCCCTGGTATGCATGAAACGGAAGACATTGTCTTGCAGCAAAATGACTTCCGCTGCAGAAAGTAGCAGTGTAGTGTCAGCACACGACGCGTCTCGCAGATTCACGATGACTCCTTTTGTGTATTTGTACGTTTTGGCTCCGTGTCTAATGAGTTTTTAAATGCATGTGAGAAAATATTTTTCTTCTACTGTTGCATGCATTCGCAATTAAGATAATTATTCGTGATTCTAAGAATGGAATTAATTCATTTACAATTACTCGTGGGGCTGATCATCGTAATTCGAAACATCATTATGATAATTACGAAGTAACTTGTACCTTCATAGTTTTCCTGCTTCGTTATCGATAAGAAGAAAATGTATAATTATACCAACCCGATGTGATTGGATACTGATGTTAAAATTTATTTTAAATATTATTTTTCAAACTGGAATCGCTAATAGTGTACAACAGCTTTCTGGCAATTGTAACTAATCGATAAAGTTAGATAACACCTGCCGCCGGCCGCAGTCGATGACAAAATGATCACCTCATACGTACATTATAAAGTTTTTGAATTTCAACATGTTTAACTAAATGTTACGGCCTTCACCGGCGACTCCCATGAGGACTGTCACTCACTGTCACTTTAATTGGAAATAAATTTGATAATCGCCTTGTCTAGCTAATGGTTGTGTATTTTTAAGGTTCTGAAGGTCCGAATGGAAAAATAACCGTTGTAGGATTTCTCCTGTATCCGTTTGTCACAATCAGTTATGTCCGAATCGGCTGGAATAATACAGATGAAGTTTGGTATACATATCAATTTCTGTGACTCAAACACTTGTGTTCTGCCTACTGACATAGATATATTGATCTTAAAAAAATAATAGTATTTTTTAATGATGGTATAAGGCCAAAAAAATATATTCGTCTTGTAGAGCTTTATTCATATTAAATTTTTGTAAAATATATGGAAAGAAAATGTTCAATTAGAGTGTTCTTAAATAAATCATATTCAATGTACTCTCTACAAGTAAAACTCCCACCTGGCCGATTTTTAATATAAGTCAACGACGCGACACAACCTTTTCATAGTGTTTAGTACAGTAATGCATTACTATTACTACACTGCAATTGGTACTTGCTTATTTAACCATAGCATAACACATGCAGCCCTAAACATTTAATAAAACAATAAACAGTGAATATCGGGATCCAGGTGGATTTGTACTCAATCATTAATTACTAACAATTTTTTACTTTTATAAATAAAAAAGTCTAAGAATGCATAATTATTTTTTTTTAGTTATAGAATGAGTTTTACTCCTTCTGTTTTTGTATATATATGTATGTGTGTAGTTATATCTGGGCGGAATTTTGTAATCGATATTTGAACCACATCTTGATGTTAACTGAGGCTGAAATTTTGAATACCAACTCATTTCCGATGATAATACAATCATTTGGAACCGTTGATCTAATCTGACGATGGAGCTAGAAAGTGGCCACGTTAACATCAGAATAAAACAAAATAACCCCATCTAGTTAGGGCTCGTTTGATTAGTATTGACTTTACCCACCCGTTCACACTTCAGGACGTGTCTAAGTTTCATCGATTCATACAACGACTTATGCAAATCTATTTTGTCTGTAAGGTTTTAAAGACTACGCGTTGCGAGTACCACTAATTGTCACACGGACATGATTTATCGCCGCAATTAAGCCGGGTCGCCCCGGCGGCTGCGGCCAGCACCTCGTATCGGCACGTACTGCAGCCACCGATGTCGGCGCATCACCGCCGTAACCTGTCGCTCTAACTACCTGTGTATGTTATTCGGTAAATATTTTACGTCGGGTGCTGAGAAACGTGTGTAGCAAACAAAATTAATACGATCACAGTCCGAGTGAGTTAAAAGTTACCGTTCAAGCGCTGCGGATGCGAGGAATGCGCCGAATCGTTGTACGGTTACAAAATATACAACGATTGTGTTTCTGTACCTGCAATTAGAGCAAAGCGAGCCGCCACTTAACGTGAATGTTACTCGCGGTAGTATGTCCGACTCGATATAAGTACACTCCACGTGCGTATGCGGGAACCCTTTGCTCGGACATAATGCGGTGCTCTGTACGGACTAGGTACAGTGCGAACTTAAAGTTTCTACTTTTAATTTTGCACGAACTATCCAGTTTGAAAATGCATTGTGTAACGTTATTATAGTTACAATTTCTTAGTTAAACAATTTTCAATTTAACGATGTCAGCAGGTTCTGTTCGATGCGACATTGAGATGTCGAGCGATAGTGTTATCGTAGCTTGTGGTTATTCTACGATCGATTGCACAGGTTGTTTCTAAGTTACCATATTAATATGTTTCTTTGTAATCCAGAAATTATATATAAGTAAAAAATTACACTCAATATCATAATCAATTAATCATCAATTACTTATCATATTCAGTCAGTATGAAGGAAAGCGGCTAATTTCTAGTGTTACCGTTGTCTCTGCGGTGTTTAATAGTCGATAGAGGTCTGTGTACAATAATTGTTGATCGTGACCTACCGCCGAAACTACGGATTAGAAGTACACTATCGCACAGGAGGACCGCGTGAGGGCAGTTCAGTAGTGTTCAGAGGAAAACATCGTCATTTAATTAGATGACTAAGTGATGTTAATGCTATCATAATTAACGGTATTTACTCTACGTCACAATATTAATATTGAGGTCGTTCATATTAATTTCGCAACTTGTTTATTTTGTGTACCTAGTTGATGTGATTACACTCAATATAATCTAGAAGCATGATGAAACATTGTTTTGTTTTTATCTTTACGTAGATAGCGCAGTGGAGTAGATGGTCACTGGGACGTGTTTTAATATTATTGGTGATACACGTGAAGGATGTAGTACCTACGGTACGGTATAATGTGGCGCAACATTTGGAAAAAAATAGACACAACAGTGATATTGTTGCAGATAACTGTTGACAGTATTTTAACGAGTGTTTTATCGCCAAGTCATTTAAACGTCGTTCACCCAAATGCGATAAGAGGAGGACACGTTACGACGATAAAGAACCAGTAATCGGTGACGTTGAAGACGCAGCTGGTAGCGGTGGGCGTAACATGGCGCGAGACGTGAGGAGGAAGGAAAGACAAGATCGGTTCTCATGTGTCTCTGGGAATATTAACTTTAAATAGGCAGGCATTTCATGCTTTTTATACAAACAAATAATTTAATTCCAAACAAGAATAATCTCCGCCACGAGGCTCCAGTGCGAACGAACATATTTTACAAGTCGTTTTCGTAGGGAGCAGCAACCTCTTTTCGATACATTCAGTTTTAAACTGAGGACTTAACAACGTTGAAGTCATTGTATGAAAGGAATGTGGGTACAAAGCTGTACTCGGTGCCATCGCACCACGTTTCTAATTCGAGACGATGACTTCCTGAGCATCATCGGCCCTGGCGCTACGCGCTCCGCTCGTGACGAATCTGCTAAGCCGTAACGTTCGGATCAAACAAAACCGTGTTTAATATTTTTAGAAGAACTTTATTTTTGTATGTTTAATGGCACCGCTCAATTTTATTATAGATTTATTTATTGTTTTAAAAACGCAGCGAGGTCTTGGAAGCAGAGCGCGGGTGCAAAAATAAGTGTATTATTTCGTCGTTACGACCGAAGCGAGCCGTGTTACGAAACGAGTAACGTGAAATGTAAGTAGAACTGGAGCAGCGCGTCGAGTGCTCGTGGTCATGTCGTCGTGGCCGGCGGTCGGCCGGTCGGTCGGCCGGTCGGCGGTCGATGTCGACATCGCCGCCTCGACCGACCGGCTCACGTGATTTTTTTTAATTTTAAACTGTTTATTGTACATGAAAGTAAGAAACCAGATGCCAAAATAAATGAAGCTACGAACGAGATGTTTTCGGCGAGCGGTGGCGAAAGTGTTATATGTTTACTCTAAACCAATGATTTCCTAAGAACAATGAAAAATGTAGCGTAGATAGGAGTGTCCCACTATTTCAGTGCCATTTATCAACGCGTCAGAGAGATAAGACACGCGTAACTATTGTTGCGTGTTGCTTCCATTTATTCGTAGAAGGGGGCGCAACGTCGAGCAGCGCCGAAAAAACATTTTGTCACATATCTCTCAAAAGAACTAGTTGTTCCTCGAGCCTTTTTATACTTGGGAATAAATATTGGCTTAAAATTAAAACGTTGATATTATTACTTTTGGTTCCAATCACTAAATATACCAATAATACACGTCAAACAAACTAAAGGCTGTATAACAAAAAACCGCGCGCGAACAAAATAAAAAAAAAAAGTTACTGGAAAAAGAAAAACCGCGCGAGTTCCGCCTTCGTAATTATATAAACAAATTAGAATTTTACTTAAGTACAATAATAATAACTCTACGACTATTACTTCTTGTCATAAAAATTATGTCTTCCTGAAGCTGTGTACCACTGGTATCCGTAAGTTATGCTTAAATATGTTCTCACAGAGGATGATAAAATGGTAGTGTCCATCTCGGGAGCAATATTGTTTTAAGCTTAAGTTTAAAAGTACTTTCAATTACTAGCAGAGCTCGGGATACTACTGTAGAAAAAGGATTCTAGGAGCGAAAGCGCTCCACTCTGGAATAAAAAAACTGCCGTCTTTAGAGCAGTTGTTTGCTCTCTTAGTAAGCAATCCCCTAGTTCATCACATTTACTCTAAAAGAGCTTTTGTTGCTCGTAAACAGGGACTAAAATGGCCCATTTTTCCCTAGGAGTAAAAAGTGATTTGAGTTTAAAATGTAAATATTATTTTTAATCACATTGTATGAACAAATTGCAGGTTGTTTGATAAAGTTAACGGGTCTGAGCCAAATTTAAAAAAAAAAAAATATTCCCATGAATTCCCTTCGTAGTTATTTTAATTATAATAGTATAAAAGTATATTTTAATTTCAATTTTATTGAAGTTAAATGAAAATATTACGATTTTTTTCTTTATTATATGAGAAATAAATGCTCCTCAAGTAGTGCACTAGTAATTATTATTACCAGCTAGTGTAGTATAACAAAATATTCAGTAGTTACATGTAACTTACACTTAATTATTTTCTCGTAAAGGGTAATGAAAAGACGAATGTCCATTTCGAATGTAATACTATTTTACTTTGATAATTGTACTCTGGAAACCTAGCGCTCCGAATTAAAAAATCAATCTAGCCTTGAAAATAGTTATTTGTTCCTTTGGTAAACAATCCACTGTTCCGTAGTTTCGATACGCGTAGGTACTTATTTATTATTTCCTACAGTTAACATTTAAGGATTATATTTTTATGCCAGTCGTCCCCTCCCCGCTAACTGAATGGTTTGTTTTGGAAATGTGAAGAAAATTACGACAAAGCTTATGTTGGGTAAAGATCGAATGCGATGCAAGTGGTACTTGTAAGTACGGTATTCTTGTTCAGCACCACCAGGAAAAACCGGGTAGTGGACTCGAGGATGGATGGTGCCTCTGGTATCTGGATTGTTAAAGTATCTGGACTGACCACTACGAAGTCATTAAGTTTTACGGTTTACGGCTGAACTGTTGAACCACAAGGACCTCATTGTACTTACGACTTCCAACATCTCTGATTTATCAGAGGGATTCGAATATGCAACATAATGGATCTTCCCATAGAAATAAGATGTTTTTTTCGCGGTCCCTCCATCTCCCCAACTGTCTATTCACAATCAATCATATCATAACAACGCAAGGAAACAAACAAACACGCTCTTCTTTTTATAATACAATATTAATACGTATAGGTTTTTCCTTTTCGCTATTTGCATACCGATACTGCATGTATGTACGTATTGCGAGCATAGTTCTGTGACATTAACCAGATTGTGGCGTCCTATACCTATGTTCGGTATCTTTTTACTCATTAACGTGTTGTTTCCATTCACCAGATCGTTCTCTAATGCAACATTGATTAGTGACGTAAATTGTTTATAATGTACATAGTCTTAAAGGTCAACGACAGCGGAGCGAGCGGTCGGAGATTTGATTACGCCGAGCGTTATCGGCGAACGGCCCGGATTTATTGTCGGCCAATTTGGCCCCGCGGCCCGCGGCCCGCGGCGACCCGCCCCGCCCGACGGCATGGCGACACGCGACCGGGGACTGTGCACACTGTTGAATTCTCACATGTATAAATGACACCGCATGTTAAATTCGATCAACGAAGTTAGGTTCGTTTGGATGTTAATGAATTAAAAAATGGGCATTATCGTGCTCGGTACACCCCCTTTTTCTACTTACAGTCCTACTTAATAACGCTTCTGACTCTGTCTTTATATATTTTTTTAATAATAGAGATTTGATATTCATCAAGATTTCTTATACTAGTTCGGGCGTTTACAGTGATACTTTTATATTTTAAGCTATATTTTTAGTTGAGCACTAGTAGTCACCATTCACCTGCAAGTGCATCCATTACACGACCCGTTCGAGTAGTATGAAGTGACCCGAGTAAGAGAGTCGTGGATACTGCTGGCTCAACTTGACTAGCGACTAAGCTTTCAACAGCTTTGCAGAATTCAGTCCCTTTGACTAGCGCAAAAAACCATTGGAAAACGCTCGAATCGAGGCGAGGAAGAGGAAATTTATCTGAAGTAGCTTTGTTCACTCTTGTTTTCGCTCAAAAAATGAACAAACAAACGTATACGCAGATGGTCCGGTCGCCCAACAAAGGGACAAATCTATATGTAGTTAAATCTATCTTATATTTTATTAGTTTGTGCTAGATATTAATAATTAATGAATGTGCTCTACAAAATAATGTAGTCGGCAAATGTCTACGTATTACTAAAATATATATTACAATTAGAAGCAGTTATGAGTCACGACGTCACGAGTTACGTGGAGAGGACAGAACTAGCAGTGATGGGGGAAACCCTCGGACAATTTCCTTATTGGGATGAGTAACATAATTGAAGATATTATTATGTTATGTCCGAGTATTTACTATTACAATATTATGTGGTCAACGGTGTTGCTTTCTCTATTATTTATGTATATTCTATATATAATAAGCGTTGTACGACAGGTCGTTGATCTTTGAAATTAAATATAAACATCCCAACTTCAAAAGGTCATCGTTTATCTAATTTATTCAAAGTAATATATTGATTTATATTTCGATTGAAGTGTAAGGTGAATATCATATTTTGAAGTCGGTGCCAGATTCATGTGTATACGATATTGATATTTTAAATGTACTATATAATATAAGTATAGCATGTAATAGCAATAGCGTTATAAGAAGTTTATAAGTCTAACTTTTAAGTCTGTATGGTCTGGGTACACCGAACGGATACACACTATTATCTATTCCTTAGCTGGTGAAGGTTCCCATTACATCACAAAAAGAGGTGAATGTCCACTCGTGCTGTAATTGTATAGCATTGTCCACTGCCGGCGAGGAGTAATCTTGCATAATATAAATTTATAAGTGATATTGGTGGCGGGTCTCTCGCCTCAATGAAATGAAGGAGAGGGGTGGCTCGAGGGGTAACTTACCTTGCGGTCGCAGCTGCGCCGTGCGTTTGATGACGGACGTAACGAAACGTAACAGTCGGGCTCAAGGTGCGGAGACATGGGTTACGACTGTTATCATTATGATAAATACATACAATTAGGATTGTGTCACTTGTCATTCGCGTGTCTGTCTGATCGCTAGATGTCTGTCACGCGAAATTTACTTATAATCTAATACGTTTACTATACAGTAGTAACGAGTGCCGTAAATGAATACATTGACACGTGCCACGTAAAATAAAGCGCTCCTTGTGAGATAAGTACATACTTATTTATGTAATTTTCGATCGATTGTTCTCATACTCGTGTAGCCCAAGAACCAGTAAACAGTTTAACCGACAGTAAAGAATCAGGTCGAAACTACGTATGCTTCAGACTTACTATGACTTGTTACTTATTTGTGAAGCATTTACTAAAATCTCAGTTCTATAGGGATGTTATTGTCGAATGAAATCAAACTGGTGGCGATCGGTCGACGGATTTAATATTATGTTTATGAGGAGTTATAAATAGCATGCGTTTGCCAAACACAATATTTGGTTTGGTTTCAATGGGCGCGGTGTCAGTGCGCGTAAACGATGCTTCCTGCATTCGCCGAGCGGAGCCACGTGTGTTTGTTCGTCCTAATTCATTCACGTTCACCGCTGCGGTGTTCAAACTTTTGATAACAAGACCATACAAGATTCGTAGAAGTGCACGTTAGTCCAAATAACCACTGTTTAATCGAAAAGCTATGTAAGCATGTATGATATGCTCCTATTAAAAAAACCGGTCAGGTGTGTGTTGGGCCGTGCAGATTAAGGTTCCATGGTTATTACTCGATAACTTGCAACCTCTAAGTAGCAGTGTTAATTTTCCTTTAAAATTAAATATATCATCCGTAATTTATTTCACATGTCCATTTAGCTGATACGGCGAGGAGCACTTATCTCTAACCAAAATTAGCACTTCAAAGCGTTAAACGTTCGCTAATAGGTTCTTGAATCGAAAAATGGTCTTCACAAACCCATAATTTTATTTGAAAGACCTATCCAATGACACCAGAGAAATTCATCCCCAATTTATTTGTGGGGGAAGAATCCGGAATTTATAAAGCTGTTATTCTACAACTTTCTTAGTATGAGATATATCTTTAGTCGCGTCATATTGCAGCTTTCTATCACTATACATCTCTGCGCTATGTGGAGGACCGACAGATAAAGCTATAACGAGTGCTACAAGTTTTATCTCTAATTTCCATACAAAAAATGTGTCTCTTATCTAAGGAGGATGATCGTCCTGGTGCCAGCTCGTGACAGGTGTCATCAGCTGCGATCGCGTCAATCAGCGGCACAAATCCAGTACGCTCAAGGTGTAACCAGGCGTAGCAGTGCCACAGACTACCTAGTTAATACTATGCGCACTGGCCGCTGTGCGATATAGAGTAAACGTCTTTATTATAAACGATGTGTTTTGTAACCGGCCGGCTGCGTGTGAATCCGCGAACCGATCTTATTTAGCAAAAGACCTGCAACAGTAAATATTTACATCTGTGAGCTGTTATCTTGATTTTACGTGGAGGCGCGCCGCGCGCGGGCCTGATTGAGTGCTCTTCCTTGTTGCTGCCGTAGTCGGCCGGCTTTATCGTGTAGTTGTCGTTCGCTTGTTTGTTTACAATTTAATATTGAAACAATATATTTAATCACACCTAACGCGGTATTGGGGAAGGAATATAATATGTAGATAAAATATTAAAAAAAGATACTACGCGGGATACGAGTCTTTGAATACAATATGATATGACCAGGACACAAGACAAGAACGCGAGTAATTTAACCGAGATCCGATTTTTTACTAGCTAGCAATAAAATACATTTACTTGCGCTTCTGGTGTGATAAAATGTATATTTTACGAAATTTAAGTAAGATTTTACCGAAGTACGATCGAGTATTATGAAATCACAAAGGTAGAAGATGAATTGTAACGTGGCACGGGGAAGTGAAAGGAGGGTGGGTCTATTTCATTAAAGATGGCGGTGACGTCTGCTCATTCACCGGCGCCCGCCCACCCTCCGACCCCCTCGCCCCGTTCACTCCCCGCCATTCACCTAGTTGCAGGAGTGCAGGCTGGGCGGTAATCGATAAATCTCGCCAGCATGCAAATTGTCTCTGAAGACTTCAGGCATCTCGTTAGATACTAAATTATTTTTGACAATTATTTTCTTATCCTACGATAAGTCATTGTTTACTTCAAATAATTTCGATTACTTTGATCGTCAATGTTAAAGTATAAGTGGTAAAAGTATTTTATTACCCACAGTATATCGGAAAAAGTCATATGTGTAAGTGTCACACAACATTACAGTAATTCTCACAGACCTCTTTAACATTTAAATAAATTAATTTAGGCACATCGGCTACAGCGATGACGTACAGCCTGGAGGTATTTGATAATGGCATTTGCGTTGTTTCGCTCTCCCACTGAATGTAGCGCGCGGTGGAACAGGACAGCACGGTACGGTTCAGCAATGTAGCATATGATATCAAACGAGCACTTCATGTACGTAAATAATCAGCATCCTCAAAATTGCCCTAACGATTTTGATGATGTTTTATTAATTTCATATTTTAAAAAATACTTATAAAGTTGAAGCTTTTGAGGAGACGCACGGCACGCAGCTATCCAGTTGGTATGCCTGCACGACATGTAGTATAGGAAGTTCTGAGTGGGCGTTATGGAGTTCATGGTGACTTTACGCACTGCCGGAAACAGTTAAAAGGGGTCAATAACTACAAAAACGTAGATAACTATATTTAATTAATGTATGACTGTCGCTAGTGTGCTACGCCCACACGGCACCAAAATGAACGTTTCGATTGAATAACGGCACATCGGTCCTGTAACGGATCATTTAAATATTGTGATTATTTAAGCGAGCCCATACCTGGGCCGAATGTCCGCACTCTATATCAGTATAGAGTACTGCAGCTTTAGACTAGTGATAGGTATATTATGATACAATCGAGTAATGACCCACCTCGGCTTCGCGCCTGCAATTTCCATCCACGTATCGTCATTAGCTATTAAGCTTCCGATTAAAGTTATACACACCTCATCGGATAAGTAGATTGCTTCTGAAGAATATACATTCTCATTAGACATTAAAGTTTTTTGTTATGAATTTTTCATGACGTGCGATTCTTAATTAGAAACGTCTTTGCGTCTACAGTAACCTTGTACAGTCATTAATTAAATCATGTAGTTGTCACAGGGAGTGCTGATGATACTGTGCACTCCGCATTATCCTATTTTGACGACATTTAAGTTCAGTTAGTTCCATCAGTCATGGCAAAGGGTCTAATAAGTATCACAGTCCATAAAAATATAAGGGGGAAAAGGCATTGTTCACCCCGTTAACCATGTGCAGGCTGGCTGATTTCACACAATTTTGAGAACATTATGAACAACTGAGCTGTGCAGGTTTTCGTGCACTCACTATCTCAAATCTCCGCGTTGGTGGTACCAAAACATTTAAACCATTAAAGTATTGTGAAATCTTTTCATTTTAATGAAGGAATATTTGCTGATGACTCCAAATAACGCCGCTAGGTCGCCATATCTCGTCATGGGTATTTGTAATATGGCTACAAATTTCCATTTCCTATAAACTTAATAATATAGTTTTACGGCCCGTGCCAGAATACGAGCAATATTATTTTTAGTAGTATATACGTAGAGAGAGCAGTGAGACTTGAAAGCTACCTATATCGATACCCACATCGATGTATACGGAGTTCAATAATTGGTTATTGAGAATGTAAGCATGCACTAATTGCATGTTCTAAATATAAACGTATTGTCCATTACAATTGTGAACTGTTGTAATGCGATTCGTTTGGCGCTTGCTCGAGGACGAATCACTTGTCCGCTCGTCGCTCGGCAGCGGGCGGCGGGCGGCGGGCAGCGGGCGAGTGTCGCCGCGCGGTGGCGGAGTCAACGAGCCTGACCCCGCCACGATTGTTTTTAATGGCGTGATTTTATGGAAAATGCCCGAACGTAACGACGGTTGTGAAAGTTAATTATACCCATGCTAAATGTGCATGTTCGTTGTTTTTCTTCGCTGATAAAGAGGTAGCAGCGGCTGGGCGTGCTGTTCACCAATGGTCATTGGTCCTTGCAAACGGTCAATAATTACAGGAGGGTGGTTAAATTTGAGGTCAATTATAGGGGTTATCGGGATACAGATACTCTTATCTCAGCATAGAGGACGCTATTACTGCGAGCACCCCCAGAACGATAAATAATCCATTTTTTAATGTGATAGTAACAAACACTTTCGCTATTGGCAACACGTTCACTTTAATAGCTTGGCAGTTACACTGCACTGGTGCATGACTAATGACCACTGCACTTTTACTTACTGACGGAGCAGCTGGCTCGTCGGACGCTGGCACATTATTCACCTGCGATGAGGTGATTCCGATTAGTGTATACTAGCTTTGAGTATACGAGGAAAAAGAAAGTATATTTCTATCTGATCATTAGTTCGATTGAACAGAAATACGAGCGTCTCATTAAAGAGCAGCATTAATAACGTTACGCGGTCACACCCGTTGGAGCGAGGCAATGATGCCGAAGGTGTTGCGGCCCCAATTATTGTTTAAAATTTGTTTCGTAGGTTCCTGGTTAGTACCGACGCTCGATTTGAATATCGAAACAGACACACGGTGCGTTTGTTTATTTTGTTTCCTTTTCTGTGAAGCGTGCGCTCAGTGTTTATCTCGCGTCGAAAGCATTTTTGCGCGTTCTCAGTATCGACAGTTTACCTGTAGCCGCTTCCGAGAACGCGATCGGCCTTGCCGCCGGCCGCGGCCTTCCGACTCTGCCGGCTTCCACACTCCGCCACACGCCGCACTACCGCCGCTATAAAAATAATAAATAATGTAATTATTTACCTTTATACAGGACGTCCCGTAACTAGTACTTTATGTTTGACAATATTTTTGTAAAATACTGCTTTAAGATAAATACAATACATGCTATTGTCATTGACGAAGGGAGTCATTTGTAGGAAAAGTAATTTAATTTTGTACTGCTTTGAACATAACCTTTTAAAAATTTGGGGTTTAAAATATCTTTAGATAGGGTTTTTGACATTTTATGTCACCTTGTCTCTCCCAGTCTGTCTCCAATATTGTAATTATAGGTACTGATTGACAGATATGATGACAGATGGCCGCTGTCAGGGCGGACCGATCGAATCGTTGACGTTAACTACTCGTAAGTGAAATCTAGTTACCGATTGACGAATACGATTCAGCTGTGAGCCACTTTGATTTATAACTTGACATTTAATTAGAAATCGCGTGACAAACGATTACTCCCGTGGTATGCTCATGCAAGGCAAATCTTTACATTGGACTGCATACAATTAGCCAATTTAGATTCAAATACTTCGAATATATTGTTGTAATGAAAAATACATGTAAATAACCGTGAGCCACACATGTGTGGTAACAGTCTTACTGCTACAATACAAATATCTCCCTCCTCCGTGGTCGTCTTAGAAATGTAAAGCCTGAACTCTGAACCAGCTTGCGGAATATGAGTACACGGGAATCCATCTCATTTAATTGGAAGACGAGTGGCGGGAAGACAGCTCATAGTATAAGAGGCATTAAGATGAGTGTCGATCGCTAGGGTGTGGTAAGTGGTACTGGTGGTGAAATTTTAAAATCGACTGACAAGCTAGATGTGGTCATCGTTTATAGAAAATAACGAAAGAGACAAAACGAGGTCTAAGTGTGTGTAATAAAACATAAGCTGCGTTAATATAATGTATCAGCGTTAAAAACCTCCGTCCGTTTCTGCCATTAACGAATATTTTATTTTTGTTGCAGGTAATTAGAGTCGACATGAATAATAGCAAAAGAACCAACTGTAAGTAGATTGTTGTGTAAGTACCTACCTAGTGCTCGAATTTAGTCCACGATTCATTTAGAAACAAACTCGGGCCGTCGGGCCACTGGGGCGCGCGGTCACCGCTAATTATGAAATTAATACTTTTTATTGGTGCTCGCCTTCTTCAACTATTTTGGTCACGATCTTACTAATGTTGGGTGCATCTGAGTTCGCTACCTACAAGTAACAGTATGTTTACTTTTTTACGTACTTGAATCTTATAAGGAATTGTTAAACTATACCATGCGGTAATAAGACGGTGATAGTAATAAAGCACTCTCAAGCAAGCAGGCGGTCATTCGTGTTTACCATTTCACGCTGTGATGTATACAGTGTACGCCTATGGTATTACATAAGTGAAGTGTCCATTTGGATATTAGTGACCGTGCGGAAAACTCGTCGGAGACGGCGGAGGCGCAAGGCCCATGAGCTCATCGTCGCCCTGTTTCATCGGCACTATTGTCCGACGATGAGTTCACACGACGCGGACGTCGTGACCTCAGCTCCCGCCCGCGGCGCAAACACCGCGTCAGCCGCGCGATGATGCAGCACGGATTCCGTCGGTGATCGTATCGAGTATCGACACTGTACTATTACGAATGCTAATTGATCGTCTGCATTCGATTGAGTAGTGAGCTGCGTTTAGTATTGAGAAGAATCGCCTTCGGTACATAATAATAGACGGCAGACCGAGTTAATTAGAACTAAAATTTTATTAAGTTCAACATAAGCGATAGAGACTTCCTTATTTTTAAATTATAACCTGAAACGGTAAACGATAGTTGTGGTACAGAATACCTAAAGTTAAAGTTCCTAAATTTACACATTGGATAGCAGTTACCCAAAACCTTCGCATCGTTTTGAGGAGCCGACACTAGCTTACCCGTAACCTCTCCTTGGCTCTCAATGTGGAAGACACTGTTGTACTTATGTCGGTTTTGGACAGTGAGCCGCTAGTGACATTATATATTTTAGTATGCTGTCGAATACCGGTAATCCTATCTTCAGTAAACGAATTATTCAAGGTTAAACACGGACCGGTTTAGTTGTAACTCCAAATTTGTTCAATATTTGCATCGCATTATTGAAAGATATTACACAATTTATACAACCTCAATTTAGAACTTAATATAATCATCAAAATGAACTATATTTTGTAAATGTAAAGGAGGTTGCACCAGGTGATTATTATACGATCGATAATAATTAAGTGGAATGTGGGCGCGCAGTGTAGCGGACACTGGGGAGTTCCGGGGAGTTGGATCGGCGGGTAAGCGATGGCCGTAACAGGCCGGACACTGTGGAATGAATCATTTCCATACGAGCAGTTGGTAACTCAGAACTTTACCTTTAATATTCCCCAAAACAAGTTGCCTTCCAACTAAAAATGAGCCGACGACCCTTAACACTGCCATCGGTAATAATGTATAGCTAAAACATTAACGCTAAATTTGACTGTCTGCGGTAGCCGCCGCATACGCTGTTGGAAGTTCCTGAGTGGAAATAGTTTCTCAGTTTGCGGTTGCGCACAGAAACATTTCTAGGCGTCTTATACCAAGTGTCTTTTAAGACTACTACTATGTTTATTGTTTTTGTTTTGATAACCTTGTCAAGGTTACCGGCCACCGAGCAACTCAGCTGATGTGGCTGTGAATCGCTCCTTTGAAGTCCAAAAGCGCGCCCTCTTTACCCAAACAATGTTTTTGTACAAAAGGAATATTAATTCCGTACATGTTTTAGTAAGCTTCCCTACTCGAGAAACTCTTTTTTTCTATATTTCATTCTGTTCTATTGTAAATTCCCAACATATAAAAACAGCACGTCACTGCGTAATAATTACTTGCAACAGAGATGTAAACGCGTGGGCGCACTGCCGTGCTGTACCTCTCGTTACGTGTCACACAAAATGCCGGTACTTCCCGCACCCACCTGCACACAATACACAGTTTCCTATTGAGTATTGAGTGTTACATGACCTGGTGGTCAGATAGGACGAATAAAGACAAGGTCATATTATCACGTGATCGTAGATAATTGTGTAACTTGTAAAGCAGTGATATTCGAAGCTCTATATTAATATAAAACATTTATATTCATGTGATCACATGTGATCCGTATGACTATGCTATGGAAATGATTCGTGCGATGTGGCAATGTCTGCAGCTGCGTGGATGCCAACATTACAGTATCTCGAAAGACATCGTCACCGCTATATATATTAACCCTGCGTCACACTTACACGTTGTTCACTTGCGGCCGTGACGTGTGACTGTGTGGTCGTGACGCGGCGGGCGTTGCGTGGCGATAACAGCGACAAGATCCTTAAAGAGAAGGGTCATCCTTCTTCTACTTCGTAACACCGAGCTCACGTTTACAAGTTAAAGCCGACTATGGCCGCGGGAGCCGGTTCGAGACGTCGCGAACATAATGTGACCGAACGCATATTTATAAAAATGCAAATTGCGTCCGACACTATGACGCGACATTATAGCTTGTGATGTGTGAACGGAGATGTTACGCGCCGGTTATTTTCACTCACTATAAAATGTAAATATAAAATTAATAGCGAAGAGCCATAATTACATGTCGCCGACACCGGCCGACGGTCGTCCGAGCCGAGCGCCCGGGGCCGCCCAGCCGAGCTGTTAACTTGATGGCTTTAATATTAATAGGGTTGCCACTTCTAATAAATCAGCTAACAAATAATGTGCCTTAAAGTTTAATGATTACTTTCATATGACGGTTGACTACGAGGTCTCACAATCCCCATCTACTTTACCCCGGTTACTTAAACAATACCGAAGACAAATATGGGAATACGAACAATCGATCCTTTTTCTATTTCACTGTGAGACCTCATACTATTGCTTGAGAATACGGGGGAAGGCTTCTAGAATGATCAAACTAGACGAATCTTGCAGATCCCGCTCTGATCTCACGTGGTCACGATCGCGGTAACGACTGTACTTGTGTAATTATGTAATTAATCGCATATATATTTTTATTTGATGTAGGCTTTTATGAAAACGAATACACAATTCTTCTATGTACAAGATATTGCTCAAATTACTAAAAAAATTAAGGGGCTAGCAGGTACGTAGTAGAAGACGACGTAGTAGAAGATAATGTTTCAACAATGTCATGGAACGAAAATGAACGAAATCTGGAATCGGTTTGAGTGATTTTGAGAACACGAGTTTGCTGGTTCTTTTCCCGTTTAGTATTTGCGATAATCAGCGTAACATAGACACAAAGGAACCAAACGACTAAACATTGCTCGCGGCGTCGCGTCGTGCCTCGGTACCTAATGATAATACAAAATCATTGTATATTAATAGCATCGCACAATAATGCTTTGCGTGCTGAATACATGAGAAGGATCAATTTTGAACATAATAGTCTCAAGGCTGCGGCATCACGTGTTGTCGCACGAGGTCTAGTGTACGCAGGACGCACCAACTAGCACATGTGTAACGTCAGCGCCACCAGTGCTCTCCGTGCCACTGTCGACACTGGCGCATATCCCATCTGGTGTTTTTATTACTTTAACAAAATCACCTGATCATTTTTTACGATAACAATTAACTTTATTGTGGTACAGTCGCTTGTTGTAGTTATTTTGCTTGCGGCTATTACTTTCTCTTTTACCGAGTCTCGCGAACGTCAACAACTTCATCGACTAACAAAACTTCTCCAGTTAAACGTTTATTGGACGACAGAAACATACCTTCTGGGTACTGCACAAATATCTTGGATTCCAGACAGGTCGGATCAGAGAAACGAATAACGATACGCAGTTCTCCGTCCGGTGTGCTACTGGCACTAACTGAGAGATCAGATGCGTTGAAAAATAAAAATTACCCATTTCTTGTCAGCATCGGTCCTCTTCCGAATTTGATTTTTGTTATTAATAAAAACACAAGGTGTATGTAATTTATTTAAATATATTATTTATTTATTTAAAATAGTTGCACCAACAAGATGTAGGTACACTATAACAGTTGAAAGAATACATTGGTAACACAAGCAGAGTGCCACCTCAATTATAGGTGCAAACTTCATGCACGTTGACACACATTATAAAAAAAGTAACGGCGAGAAACTGACTTGCTTGACTTAAATGTGTGCGGCTTTGCTTCTTCTTATTAGCGTACTGACTTCGTTGAGTTTTTCTATTCGGTTTGTGGAACAATATCGACTTCCCGTATGAACAAACTAAAACGTAACCTAACTCATAACGAGCGATTATGTGATGTAATTTATTGAAGTCCTGACATACGACCACAATGTGAAATCTATGTCTTATGAAGAATATCTTCCAATTTAGTCAAGGATATATGAGTACCCAATACCGTTACTTACTAAGAGTTAGATACCTGATGTTAATAAAATGTATATCACAGGGGTTATTAGGAAACTGGGGCAGGGCACTAGTGGTTAAACGTGTTTGCATAAAGTTCCTTGGTCTGGATTTAGGTCTCAAAAAAGTTTTCGATGACACTAGCATTGAAGTGATGGCAGCATGTTCGACGCTGGGGCTGCGTGGGTCGGCGGGCGTCCGGGCGTGGCGTGAGTCACGGTGCGCGGTGGGCCGATAGGATCCCCGGCGCTCCGGCGCATACGATATTATTGAGATAACGTCCTAGCCAAGGTCACGTGCTTTGCTTCTCGACGCCGCGGTGCGGTCACAGCGCCCTCGGTAACGTTGGCTCAGTTAGCTATTGCTAGAGACTGCGTGCGATGTTCGATTTGTTAACATTGTTCGGGGGCTGCTATACGTACATAGATAATTAAATATTTAATTAGGCGCAAATTAGGGGCGGCCTTTTTCCAACAGTAGACCTTCAAAGCTAATAGATAGATAGATAGGATAGAATTATATATGTGGCAGCTAGCTACGGGTGTGGTTAATATTGAGGATCCTTTTGAGCTGTTGGTATAGGAATCGTGGAATTACTTTAAAAGTTCTTTGTCTTATCTACATTTTTAATTGATTCTGTTACACATTATGAATATTTCCATTCGAGAAATAACACATCGTGCTATAAATTCAAATGAATGCGACAGTATATATTGGCACCCATCTCGTAGTAATATTCATCTTCGGGATGAGTAACTTCATTATGTCCTGTCCTTTATCACCTACTTCTTTTGTTTGTGGGATTGAAGCGAATAAAATACTAATTTCTTGAGGTTGCTCGTGAAAGACATGGAAAAAGCTAATATGTTTGAAGTAAAATGTCACCACGGGAACAGCGATTGCTCAGCTCAGATACGTTGTTGGTGGTAACTGTGAACATGTGCGTCTATATGTCTGTCGTGGCCATGTGTCGCGCTGGCCGTCTGCGGCGGCGGCGACATGCGACACCGGCCGCACATGCCGCCCAGCCCTCCCCCTCCCCGCCCGCACTTCGCCCCACCTCGCCCCGCGCGCCTGGTCCTTTTCATCTGGATCAATGAGACCATTCCGCGCAGACTTGACAAATATTGCAATCCAATCTATGACGGAACATCCACTACATTCGAAGCTCGCGCCGTCTAATATCTAGGGCATGAATCTGGTTCGAGCGTGGATATATTACTCTGGTTGAGTCATAAAATGTACATTTCTCGTTCTAGCGAAGAATTTAAGCAGCTAACGCGCTTGTAATTATACCAAAATAGAATACGGAAGGAAGGCTGTTTGTAATAAGCGAGATGAGTTAATTTCGCAATGAAATGTGATGTAAAGACGCGGAAGCTGCCCGCCGAGCCCGCCGCCCGCCGCCCGCAGCCGACCGCTTGCAATAAATGGTTCGTGGAATGTGTGCGGAGTGCGGACACACACACGCCAGAACTCTTCCAAGAGACTAATAGACTAATCCAAATGTACTCCGTATTCCAGTAATTTATTTTACATTCTTAGAACCTTCTGTATTCTTTTATAACATAAATTTTTGAAATTAGGTTAAGTTGCACGTCAATTCGTTATAGTTGCAGCTGAAGTAACATGCCCAAAATGGGTGAGTTTCATTTAATTTATATATTTTGTTTGTGTGTTACATCGATGATTGATCGAATGTTTGTTATTGGAATTCTCTGTTTAATCTCAGAACAATAACATATTCAATAGCAAACGTAGATTTAGGGTCAGTAATGCGTAGTAATATTATAATTATAACGTTCTTTGATTAACCTTGTAACTTATAACAAAAGCAGTTTAAATCGCCGTTTAAGCTGGCACCTTATAACTTCAAAAGTTTTCTCCTCGGATACAATTCAAGTTCAGTTTAACGTTGCCCTTACATTATCTAATCTGCACAACGTTAATTAATACACTATCTAAATTAATACTCGACCTGTGTTGTAAGCCTAGCTAGTACTTTGAACCCTAGGTAAACCGTGTCATTCGCTTTGTCAAGGCGCGGCCGTTGTCGCACATTCTATACATATTTCTAAGGCAATATAATTTCTACATGAAATTCAAAAACGTATTACAGTTTTAATCTCTGTATCGATGGTCATGAATTCGTCGTAGTGCATAGTGCACGCGAGCTCCATCCTCGCCGCGTCGCGAACTCGTAAACGTAGGAATGGGGTCGGCAGCCGCGCTCGCGCTCGTCCGGGACGAGTCGATGTGGGTCCCTTCACGTCGTAGCAATATACGATACCCCCATCTGTTGTAGTCGTTGCCTCCTGCTTCAAGTCTCTGAGCAAGCTACACTTAGCTTGCGTAGTCATAATGCACGGTCACAGGACGGTCATTTCGGTCGAGTTCAACCGTATAGTAAAACGCGTAGTAGCCCTGTAAACTTAATGTCATCATCGCCTGTAAAACTCACACTTTAAACGACTTCAGCCAAAACGAGGAAAAATCTAATTGGATAAAATCTCTAAACAATTAAGAAACGGAATGTTGTTGTTGAATTGGGAATTTCTGTTAATAATTATAACAGATGTAGCCCCCCATAGAGCTACAATCTTTAACAATTGTTTACAATTCTATCACACACATACACCATGCTAAATCAAATGATAGCTAATTTGTTTGTCATTCAATTACTTCTTTTTTGTTTATGAATCGGTACACAACGTTCACAATTGTAATGTTAAATACCTAAATGATTTGAGTTTGATATTCGATTAACACAATAGCAACCCATTAGCATATTTGTAACCTCGAATCTTAGAAACTAGTCGAATTCGTATTTAATCTGATCGGTTGCTAAACGATTTCGTGTCCTTGGTAATGTCTAATTGGACGGACGAGGCATAAGCAAGTGGTCACCGGTTGTTTTTCTATAGTAACCTACAAATATCAAACAGTCTTATATCGGTAATTAGATGTAAATCCTAAGAACATCTGGCAGCCGGGCCGCACGCACCGTGTAGGTTGAGGTTGCGCGTTCCCGTCGAATATACGGAGAAATTCCATTGATGTTGCGTTAGTTGGATACCAGAGTGAGCCGGCTAAGCTGTTCTAGCAGACTTGACGTGTTTTACGACAGCTGCGACCAGAGCCGAGGACGTCTGACATCTGGTGACTGCTGCCTCCTGTGGGAAATATACATTTAATTAAATGTTATCACACCATTAACCAGAACACAGCTTGACATCAATAAACACATCATAGAAACACTGGCTAGTGGGTTTATAATTTAAATCCATTGTGACGTACATGCTCGTCACCGTGGCGTCCCTACTCGTACTTATTTTATTATAAACAATAAATATCTCTCTACTTAATAATAACGAAATATAGATATATAGTTCTACGTGATGAGCTGCAGGAATTTTTTTTCTTACATTTATATATCTTTACCGTTAGAGCACAACACTGCCATAATATTATTGGATACTACTTGCAGGGTTGCCGCTCGTGATAATGGAGTATTGTTCGTTACTTCGACTAATTATTATATTGCCCCTTTAATTGCCTAGGTGAAATCGCTACGTAGCGATAACGCTGCCCTTTTTCTGTATTTTTTTCATAATGTATAGCTTTTATTAATTTGGTATACATACAATAAGGTGAATATATTATTATACTCTATACTTTATGTGATAAATTAAGTACACAAAAATGCTTTATTTCGAATGATTTAAATTTCTCTGGAATTCAAAAAGTTTAATCGCAAGATTTTTCGTTAAACGCATTGTTATCGATCTGTAGAGATGCGGTACAATTGTTTAGTGAAGATAATAATATCATAAAACTTGTAGACATAATAAGAAATATGTTTTCGTACATAATAGTAAACAACAATAGTTCTATTATTTTGATATTCTATACTTTTTGTAACTTGTAACGACCGATGTACTTTAATCCTAAGCTAAATTCATTTCTCATTGTGAATAAACTACTTTATCACTCCGCAAGAGCAACATAAGAATTATATCGTGAAACCAGCACCTCTCTCAAATTCATTGATTATTCTGTTGCTGTTGCCGCGACTTGGGTCGAACTAGAGCCCTGTGCGGTGTGATCATTTAAATAAAGCATGTTTAATTGTTAACCATTTTCACATACGCTTGACAGTAGACAACCTGACATAACTACAAAATATAAAAACATTCGCTATAATAAATAATGAAGTGCGCGTTGTTACAATGAGGTACAACAAAACGTAGCAGCAACACGACCATTCGCGGCCTTCGGTTCTGGTGCGAACTTTGTATGGGAAGTGAACTACCAGCCAACTACTAATAGATTGATACTGTTTTTGTGTTTAATCGTTCCAGAAACAATTTACTGATTACAAGAACCGCAGACTTCATATTTATTTAATTCGATATATTTAGGGTAATTCCATGTACCTACTATATTTTACTTAATCCTGACTTAGTACCTACTCTAATTATAAATAAATACTTCCTCATCCGTCACAGAAATCAGTCGGTCGACCGCACGCCGTCGCGCATACGTCCTTATCGTAACGTTGATATACATTATTATTGATAATGAAGTATATTCCGTGTACGGATGTTGCCGGCCGTCACCTTGTATTGCCGGACAAGAAAGAAGAGAGAAAGTACCGGGGTTTGAGCTTTCAGTCGGCACAATCCTAACCAGTCAAACTTTGCGGAAATTTGTAACCGTATTGAGGCGGCTCAGAACGCTGGTCCCATTCTGAGCTAAACTATACCGACTTGAACTCGTAATATCAAAATGTTAGTGTAATGACATAACTTTGTCCACAACATCACTTGCATGTCGCCCGAGACCTGAGGTAAATGTTCCTGCCGAGATCTGCAGCATAAATAACATAAATGCACACAGAATTATTAATCTAAGATATGATTTTCATCCGCTTGGTTTCACTCCCCCTAGGTAGCTATTTCACTGCCACACATGAGCAACTCTGTATCCTTAGAGATGTCGCTGTTTACGTCATGTTTATTTTTACTTGACTAATTTATTCTTAGCACACGTCAATACAAAAGCAATTCATTTTAAAAACGTAAGCATGTCGTCGGCGACGGCCGCCGCGCAGCCCCGACGGCCCACGTCACGACCGCGGCCATTCATACCGGCTTACGGTACTCCACAAATAACTGCATTCAGATATCGAATCACTCGCGTTGTCGTACGTGACATACATTCATACTCTTGACCTTTCACACTATTAGCTGGTAATCTCTGACCTTCAAAAAAATTGTGGCCAGTTCCCTCGATTAAAATATCTTTGACTCGAAAGGCATACCGTGTTCGCCTTCACGTAATACGTTTTAACTGATATTTTTATATAAACTTGCCTCGCCTTGACTCCTGAGAAGATTTCGTTAAGTAAAAACGATAGCAGCGTCGATTTCACCACCTTACCACCTTAAATGTCGAAAGAAACTCGATGGTCGGACAACGATAATACGAACACTTGTTTGGGTTCATTTTGTATAGTATCATTTCAACTTTTAAATCAACAATTGTGTACCTAATCGTACTTCCTAGTTTGAGAAAACGTAAATAGAAGAGAATCGGATTTATAGCGACCTCAAGCGACAGGCGTCGAAAGATGGGAATTGAATTGGAAACGATTGGATCGAAGCGGGAGGTGGGGGGAGGGGGGTAATTTTGATCTGATCCTGCTTAGGCTTAAAATACTAACACTTTGAGCAGCAGCAGTTTACGTAAGGTGATAACCACGTCAATGAAGCATTTAAAGGTGTCAATGTTAATGATTTAATAATAATAATATTTCTTCCTTGTCCTTCCACCAAGCAAGCCGGCATCTTTCTCCTCCTACGAGGGCCT
>DWPA01000502.1:0-24475 GCA_018251375.1 Calpodes ethlius
TACATTCATAATGGTGAAAGAATTTTTCAAATCGGTTCAGTAGTTTTGAAGCCTATTCGATGCAAACAAACAAACAAACAATCAAATCTTTCCTCTTTATAATATTAGTATAGATTACATCAAACCGAACGCTGCACTCGAGACGACTTCCTTCCCGTCGTCAAATCGACCCGCCGAATTATAACTTTTGTCAATTTTAATCTACTTGCATCGTCCACACTTTCATCTTTACTAACTTACAAAGAAGAATGCTCACGAGCACATAACAATCTGGGCTCGACACAAGAGTCATTATTTTAAATTGAATATCAGTGGTTGACTTAGGTATAACAGTGCCGGATCTGGGGGTTGCACCACTCGGCTTCCTACTCCTATATCAGAGTAAGAAAAGGTTTCTTTTTACCTCTGAGCGATCCCAAGGGCCCAGATCACGACGTTTGATACTAGTTAGTATTGAAATTAGAGTTCCGTGATGCATCTTTTATCGACTGCAAAGAATAGAGGTACTATTTACCAGGACTGTACAAATAAGTTAAAATTCGTTACACGGAGGTCTAGTTGTAGTCTTTGCGGAACATGAATTAGTGGGCCCCGTGACTAACACTATCTGCGGGGACTGTCCACTCGGACAACCTACCATATTGCCAGGTCCAAGGACTGTTTCCATTTTTATTGATTCGCTCTGCTGATGGAATTCTACGCGCGCTGGCGACCCTTTACTTTCAAAGGGCCGCAGCCCAAAAAGCCCAAATTAAAGTTCGTCTCTGCGATACGTTACCCACTGATATACTGGTTCGCCTTAAGTATGATAAAAAATGAGATAATGATGTATCTCTCGTGCGGCAGAAATGAGCATGCTTCGTTACTTGCCTGATATGTTGGTTGCGACGGTCGAGAGTTCGTGTCGTAACTCAAATATGTACATCTCATTACTGATGCTTTTGTACTCGAATAAACACTCAACGTGAGCTCGATCGTAACGTCCCTTGGAAGTACAGTATGAAATTCCTTCGGGTAATGGTGAATATTTTATCACTGTGTTTCATCTGACGTGGATAACGTTTTAGGTGTTGAACGTGATCAGTAGGAAGGGCACACATCTGTACGAGCCCGTAGCGTCCGTGAGTTAAATGTAACCGGTGACGGTGCGCCTCCGTGTTTGTGTGCCTGTGTTGTGTCTTGTGGCGTGGCGTTCCTTGTGGCGTTGAATAAAACTTCTCGGAACCCCGTTGACTTACTTTCCCCACTTCTTCTCCATAATAAAGCACTACATCCGGCAATAGCGTGTATAAGGACCCAATCTGCTGCTTAATTTGTGTTACTATACAATAATCTGTTCGCAACGTCTCCTGATATTGAACGAAGCGGTCGGTGACCGCGCTGGCGGCGGCAGGTGCCGAGCGGCGTGCTGCTGGCGGTGCTCGGCGTGTACCTGCTGCTGGGCTACCTCACGCAGCTCATGGAGGACGCCATGCCCGGCGTCGTCCGCGCCGTCGACGTGCCCCCCGACGTGAGTCTATCGTGCGAACGAATATAACATGAGTCCATCTTCAATTATAATATAAGAACGCGCCGACACGTGCCTGCGGCGGACCAGCGACCCGACGAGGACGCGTTGACTCCAACTGTAACCGTCACTCACGACTTGTGCACTGCTCCTACGAGCCACATGCGGGGGTGGCGGTGAGAGGTCGAGTCGTACGTAATAGTGAGTACCCCGCACAGCGTCCGCTTTAATAAAGCTTGAAATCATAGGATAACTTCATGATACCTAAAAAAGTAATAGTGTACAGGGTGTCTGGGAATAAGCGAATCAGTAGAAGGTCGATGTAGTCGGTCATAAATTATAATGTACGTCGTTGTACACAGAATGCCGAGATATTCAGCGAGGAATCTGCCCTGAAGTACTTGGACCAGATCTTGGGGAGCGAACCGCGCGTGGCCGGCACGCGGTACCACCTCACAAAGACGCAAGATATGAAGGCCATCGTGGACGACATCGCGCGCCGCGCCGCCCTGCCCGTGCACACCGACTGGCAGCTCGCGTCCGGTACGCTCCACGCCCCACACTCCCGCCGTATCGCGTGCCACCGTCGATGATGCGTGCGGTCCGCAACATAACGCTAAAAGCTTTAGTACCGGGAGGCCGTGATATGTCCCGAGTACGCTACATATTTTTCAAGTGGAAAAATAGTAGAATAAAATCTGCCCTACACGCTCAGTGGAAAACAATCGTTGTAACGGTCTTTCAAAAAGATTATTACTCTCCTTTGATCTTTTTCCGATCCGGGAATCTGTTTGCGAATTGTTAAGCTGTACCCCCGCGCCGACTGCACGGCGGGTGCGGGACGTCCCGACTAGCAAGGGTTGGCCGGTTAACAAGTAATGCCCGCACGGCCGCACTGCGCGTGCCCCGACGTCCAGTTGGCTGGTTTTTTGCAGTATATTCTTGCATCTACAGTGACAACTACTTTAAATAGAGACTTACTTATCGATAGCTTCCTACTCTTCTGGAGAAATACTATATTGCATGGGCATACCGAGAGGGGGTTTGTACCCGTGAAATTTGCGACTTACGGATGTCCCATGAGTCAAAAAATGTAATTTTCCTTAAGAGCCAGGAGAATCGGAGGAAACCTGCGGGAGTTAAATTATTACATGCGTAACTCGGCAGGGGACTACTGGCTGGAGTTCAGCTGGCCGCACGTGAACTGCTACCGCAACCTGTCCAACGTGGTGGCCGTGCTGGAGGGCGAGGCCGGCCTGCGCCCCGGCGGCACCCTCGGGCCCTCGCTGCTGCTCAACTGTCACTACGACTCGGTGCCGTTTGCCCTCGGTGAGCGCGTGCCTGCCCTCGGGCGTCGCTCGAGTGAACGTAATATGTACCACTGCAACATTGAACTACAGTCAAAGTCCGAACGAGCCGCCCACCACCGCGGCGATGTATACCTAACCTGTATTTGTATGTGACTGGATTCTCCAAAACGACTAACATATTGTATATTGATAGTATTTTACTATTAAAGTTAATCCGAGTAAGTGTCACCTCCACGAAAATCGTGAAAAAATGCTGTTATATTTCATGTGTGTGTCATCTGTTCGAGTTAAAAACGATGTAAATAATTTAAAAACAAAGGAACCTCAGCCGCAACACATCTTAGCCCCGCTACAGCTCGAGTAGTGGTGGGGCGCGGGGTGCGGGGTGCGGGGTACGCGCGGGAGTAATAGTAACATCGCTGTGTCCTGTCCAGGCGCGTCGGACAACGGGGTGTTCTGCGCGGTGATGGTCGAGACGCTCAGCCGGTTGTCGAGGAGAACAAAAAAATTCAAACATAACATCATATTTCTGTTCAACGGCGCCGAAGAAAATCCTTTACAGGTAAATTTTACGAGCGCGGAGAGTGATCGGCAGTCGGCTCGTGCAGCGCGCGCGTTTTGCACTGGGAGAAAGTAAGGATTACTCTAGACACCTGTACATGTATCAGCCCGCAACGCTAAAACCTCGAGTGCGGTCGTGTGTGTGTCGGCGTGTACGTGGCTGGGGGCCTACAAGTACTTGTAGACTTAAAAATCCAATAATTCGAGTAGCGGCCGGACTCCGCGCGGGTCCGGCGACGCACCTCGTGACGGGCCGCGTGTTGCAGGGCAGCCACGCGTTCCTGTCGCACGGCTGGGCGCGCGGCGCGGTCGGCGTCGTCAACCTGGACGCGGCCGGCATGAACGGGAAGGCCAACGTGTTCCAGGTACTCGTCGACTCGTATCGAGGTAGTGAAGTATCTCGGAATAAAAATTGGTATCGCTAGTGTGGTCTCCGCTTGCGAGGAACGAAGCGGCTCCTCTCAAGTGGATGTGATATATTAGTATTGGTGGGTTTCTAATTTATTATTCCAATAACTTGCATTAACGTCTCGGTGGTCGGTCAGTTTCAAAGATTTTCCAGTACCTAAATTGTGTCAGAGACGCAATCGATGCGCTACGCACTCTCGAGACATAATTATAAGTCGTTACTCGTCGAGCGAATGAGTAGCGGTGCGGTTGGCGGCAGGTGTCGGACCGGCGGCTGCTGGCGGCGTACGGGCGGCGCGCGCGGCGGCCCAGCGCGCAGTCGCTCGGGGAGCTGCTGTTCGCCAGCGGGCTCGTGCCCTCCGACACCGACTTCAGGATCTGGCGCGACTTCGGCCACATTCACGGTACACACGCACACGCGCACGCGCACACGCATCCTACACCAATATGTAAACTAATTTTCCCGGACTATATTATGCGCTTACGTGCGTGCGTCAGGGCTGGACGTAGCGTTCGTGAAGTGGGGCGCCGTGTACCACACGCGGTACGACCACCCGGCGCTGCTGCGGCCCGGCGTGGTGCAGTGCGCCGGCGACATGCTGCTCGCGCTCGCCGCCGACCTCGCCGACGCGGACGATCTTCCCGAGAAGGTACCCACGCTCGCATGCGCGTACGCACACTTCACTACTCGGTAGCTTCCTCGTCCGAGGCAAACTAGGATGACGCTTATCATAAAAATCTATCGTAATCTGAAATAAAACGACTTGTACAATTTCAACTCGTAAGAGAAGGCAGTATAGACCGCAACAGCCACCCTAATGAATGCCCGCTCGGCAGCGGCCGCCGTCGTCGGCGGTGTACTTCGACTACCTGAACCTGTTCCTGGTGCGGTACGGCGCGGGCGGCGCGCTGGCGGCCGACGCGCTCGCCGCGCTGGCCGGCCTGCTCTCCGTGCTCTACTACGTGTGGCTCGTCGGGTTCCGTGAGCGAATATTGCGTTACATTTATTAGACCTACGCTCATTCCTTAATACAATAACGACGGTGAAGGGAATGTTGGAAATTCGGTGGGCTTCCTGCGTAACTCACATCATGAAGTTGACGAATTGAGCTAATTATGGACAAAACGTGTACACTATTAAGTTTTACTCCTTGCCAGAAACCGGTGTGAGAGAAATCCAGTTTTAATTTGCCTAAAATTATTATAACTGGCTGGAGGTACTCGAGCGTCACGCCGCGTCACGTTACACCCGTACTGACCGCAGGGCCGTCGACGGTGCGCGGGCTGTGCGCGGCGGCGGCGGGCCGGCTGGCGGCGGCGCTGGCGGGCGCGGCCGTCGCCGCACTGGCCACGCTGCTCATGCTTGCCACCACCGTGCAGATGAGGTCAGTGCGCTACGTCCCTTCGCCTCCGACACCCGACCTTGTACATTCAGATGTACCGAGGAAATAGGAAGAATAGAATGAATACGTCCCAAGGGACTAGTATACATGTACGTTCATTGAACGACCGGCGCCCTTAGACCGTCATCGAAATTGTTTTCTTAATTTTGTCACTTAACATCCAGTTACTAAGATTGAGAGATTACCTACAGCGTAGCCTTCATAATATTTTGACGACTCATAAACCGACGTGACAGATTGGATAGAAGCGTAATCAGCGCGAAGGACCACAACGTTGTTCCCGCAGGTGGCTGTCGGAGCCGTGGCTGGTGGTGCCGCTGTACTGGCTGCCGTTCCTGCTGGCCGCGCTGACGGCCGCGCACGCAATTGACGCTTGGCGCAGCAAGAAGGTGAGATATTCCACCGCTACATCAGTCGTGGTGAAATATTACAAACTAATTTTAATATTACCTGCTCAGTGTCTATACTTATTTTGACTTCCTAGTATCATTCAAATTTCTTTGCGGCATCCGGAATAGCTTCGATAGACCGTTGCGTAGTTCAGTCAGTCTAACGGTGACGTATCGTTCCCAGATCGGGCTGAACAGGTCGATCCGCGCGCTGCAAGCGATGGCGGCCACCCGGCTGCTGCTGGCGGCGCTGCTGCTGCTGCTGTGCTGCTTCCCCTCGTTGTCCAGCGCGCGCTACCTCCTGTCGGTGCCGCTGGCGTTGATGGCCGTCGCCGCCTGCGTCTCCATCACGTTGCTGCGGTTCGTGCGGCTGCGAGGTGAGCCCCCGTCCCAAGCTCGAAAGATATGTGTAATGCGTGCCGAGTGGCGAGGGTGTACAGCGGCCGGAGTGTCCGCAGCGTGGCAGCACCTGTCGCTGGAGGTGGCGCTGTCGGTGCCGAGCGTGGCTTTCCTGATGTCGCTGGCGCTGCGACTGGCGGCGCTGCTGCTGCCGACGCTGGGCCGCTCGGTGCTGCGCGCGCCGGACGCCGTGGCGGCAATCGTCAACGTCGCGCTGGCGGCGCTCGTGGCCACGCCCGTGGTACGTACACCGAGTGCAGTATGACGATCCAGTACCCCGAGCCGTCCGTCTCCTCTTAGAATAATAGTCGGCCCACGTTCATATGGTAAACTTTAATTCTAATGAAGTCGTTTAAATATACAGATGTAACATATTTGATGAACGGTATACCGATCTTATCTCGTAAGTGTGGAGCCGTGGACTCCACCGGCCTGCCCCGGTGCGGGTCGGCGGAGTGGCGCTGGCCAACTCCTCCACATCACTCACCTCCTGCTTCATGACCGGAAAAACGCGGCAGCGTGCCGCGGGAACCGAGACATCGCTCAAAAATTTCAGCTTTTTTATATTTACTCCAATACATTTTACTTACGATTCGTGGAGCGCGTCATCGTTGTAAACGTGCGATTGTAAAGTTTTCGTGATAATCAGTGGTGAGGTCGCACCTCTTACAGTTTCTAGTGCAACTGATCCCGCGAACGTAAATTGTTTTTACCGAAGTTTTAGTTTTAATAATAATCGGAGACGATACTGAATTGTAATACACTAAAGATTGCAACGTGAGCGTGACACAGGTACGAGTACGTCGTACCGGTCATGCCTAAATTACGTCACGTGGCGAAGGGGGAAGTGAGACGAGCCGCTGACGCCGAAGTGTGTGCGCAGTCGGGGCTGGAGCTGCTGTTCTCGCGGAGGCGGCTGTGGGTGCCGGTGGCTGCGCTGGCGGCCGCGTGCCTGGCGACCATGCTGGTGCCGGTGCACCCGTACCGCGCCGCCGGGCCCGCCACGCAGCGCCACCACTGGTTTGTGAGTGCACACGTGGACGCTAGGTCACGCGGCGGCTGTGCGGCCGTCCCGCGCCGCGCTGCCGCCGCGTGACGTGCTTGTCCGGTGGGAGCTGCGCGCATCCTAACCGCATCGCGCGCTGCTCTCGCCAAATTTTCATCGTACACTAACTTTAAACATAAAACTCGAATCGATTTCAGAAGTATGAATTGATAAATTAGAGCACTACCATTGTCCGTGCACTGTTACTGTGTGGACAACGCGACTTTTAAAGTTTATATTTTCTATTTTTTGTGTAAATATACAAACATAGTAAGTACATAGATTTAATATCCGACGGTCTTGGAATATTAATACACGTCCGCTGAGGAGTTCCACTGCCCATAATCATGTGGGACCGACTGGACGGTAGTCTCTACAGAGTACCGTAATTAGTCGTCGAGTGGTCGGTGAACATGCATACACATAAATAATTTACTGTCATCAGAGGAAGTGGGATTACAACAAGAGAGCTTAAGCAACCTCAGCTCAAACATGATAGGAAACACAGCATCAAATGTTCTAGTGTACTTGACCCCAGCCGCTCGCCCGCAGCACACGGAGGTGGTGTCGCACGACGCGCGCGGCGCGGTGACGGCGCGCACGTCGGGCGTGCTGGTGACGCCGCAGGACGCGTACACCGCGCGCAGCGCCGCCCGCGAGCTGCGGCGCGCCGGGCTAGCGCTCGCCACGCGGGACGACTTCCGTGAGGACTGCGAGCGGCACCTCTTCTGCGACCTGCCCGTCTACCGCCTGCGCTCGGCGCGCCACCTGTACGTAGGACCGCGGCCCGCTCGATCCGCGTTCGATAAAATTTCCGACCGAATCGACCCGACGCTAGTTAGAAACGATAAAAAGTTTTTTTGTGGCCGTCCGCGGGCGACATTACTTACTAGTTGTCATCCTGTATAAGACGAGGTAATCGACTGTCGCACTCCGCTAGACCGATGTGCCGATTCAATTGGAGACTACCGGCAAAATTGCATCGCTGCCATTGCGATCAGTAAAATGACGTAGCGCCTCTAGCTCGATGGGCAACATGTGTTGCAGGGAGGATAGCCTGTTCATCCACATGGAGGGCCCCGCGCCCCTGCGGCCGCCCGCCGAGCTGCGAGTGACGTCGCGCGTCTGCTCCGGTGAGCTCTGCCTGCTGCACTTTGTCATGAACGGTATGTGGAACGGAACGATTAAACGACTATTGGGTGAGTATATTCAAAAAGAAATGCTGCTCGAAGGATCAAACGATATGTATGATATAATGTTATTACAACCGCGGTTGAAGTATGGGATTTTCTATGCTGCAATTTCTTTATCGAGTTAGTTTCTTTAGTAGGCAACGAAGGCTGTTCGCCGAGGTCTGGACATTACTGAACTGAGCTGAAAATTAAAACATCAGGAATAACAGACGAGTCAGTCGATTTTGTCAGTAATTACCTGCATAAGCGATGGCCACCAACGTCCAGCCGTCACGGCGGTCCGCTAGTGGTGCTGCAGTAGAACCGCTCTCGGTCCGCAGGCCCCGCCCACAACACCCTGACGGTGTGGCCGTTCGAGAACGTCACCCTGACGAAGTGGTCGTTCGTGTCGCCAGTGAAGCCCACGCTGACCCACGGCGGCCGCCCCGCGTACGTGATCATCCACTCCACGGCCACCTACAGCGAGCCGCTCGCGCCGCTCAACTTCACGCTCACGTTTCTCGTAAGTACCGTCCGCGGCTTCGGCCCGAGCGACGACCTAACGCCGGACCGCGAGAAAGGATAAGCAAAGGAAAGGAAAGCAATGTCTGCTCGGCGTTCGCAGCCTGCAACGAAATGAACTTCATTATACATTGGTTTGAATAATTGTCATCAACATCATCGTTACAACCCATAATTGTCCCACTGCTGTCCACGACGCTGGCCCAGTGCGGATTGGCACACTTCACACACTCTCGAGAACATTGAGATGAACTCTCGGGTGTGCAGGTTTCCACACGATGTTTTCCTTCACCGAAGCAAGTGATAATTAACCAGTAATACACACATAACTTTTTTTGAAAATTAGAGGTGCATGCAGGATTCGAACTCACGCCCCCACGTTCGGGGAACCGACATCCGAATCACTAGGCTATCACTGCTATATAGAATAATTGTATCCTACAAGAAATTAACAAGACTTAGATTTTTTCATATATGCTCATTTGTGCAAGTTTACAATTTCGTCTTTAAATCTGACTTAAACGTGACGCGTATGTCGACATTAACAACGATCTCCGTCACGTCCATCGACTGGGCTGCTGCACATCCAATTTCCGTGCCGAGTGCACAGGTCGTCGGAGTTACCGTTACGTCGGCGTCGTTAATGAACCGGCGACGGCGTCCCCGGCAGGTGTCGCAGTCGATGCAGGGCGCTCCGCTGGCGGCCGTGTCCCACCACGCGCACCGTATCGCGCACCCCGAGCAGTTCACGGGCCCGTACCGCGCGCTGCTGGGCGCCGCGCCGCCCTACTTCAACGTGGCCTCCTACCTGTCGGTGCGGCACAACTACGTGGTGTAGGCGGGCCGCCCGGGTCGAGGGGAAGCAGTGTAGTGTAGTTTCATGTGCGAGTTCCCTTCGCGGTAGCGTTGCCCGCCCGGCACTGCTCCGTAGTAAAAGTGTTAATAATGTTTCACTATAAACGTCACACCTCGAACACGCGAAAGTGAAGAGAGTTGGTATTGTATTTTTTATACAGGAATTGTTCGGCACTGCGTTCGAACTCGTTTGGACATCACGGTAGGTTAACAATAACAGGGTTTCTAGTTTGAGAATATTTCCCGAAGTGGTTTTAATAATTAGCCCTATATTAATTACAAAATTGTTACAATAAGATCAAAATGCATAAAATGTAACTGCGATCGCGTATTAATGTGGACCCTAATAAACTCATCAAATTAGGCTCATTCGAATCGCCTGAACTCGCTCTGTTCATTTAATCTAATGTAATAGGAAGGTAGATTCGCCGGCTCCTCTGGAATTCTTACTAACAAATGCATTGAGCAACTGTCTGGAGACGTGTTGGATAAAATTAAATATAATGCAAATATTAGTAGAATAAAAGTGCTATTAGTATAAAGTACTAAAACATAAAATCGCACCGTCATCGCCACGTGCTGCACTAACAATCCAACAAGTAATAGCATTATAGAATGAACAACGTAAATAACTTTATTACAGTGTATCTTAATGTCGGTCGCAACTGTTACATTCAGTTGCACCTGTAGGGCCCAAGTGAAACCGTATTTGTAATTTACTTATCGAACTGCTGGAAGCGTGGGCCGCTAGATGTGAGGATATCGGGTGTAACGTCGCCATTATAACGTTTGCTCTCTAGTTAAGGGTAAGATTTTTCATAATTTGGAAACACTATTTTGGTCGTTAGTGAAACTCACTGACTCACGTGAAACGGACAGTACTAGTTGTTCAGTGTCAGTGATATATGTACCGCGATATACCATCCATTGATACATTCAACATTGTCGTCGCATGTGGTCACGAACCGCACCGGCGGCGGGCTGACGGCGGGCTGATGGCCTCGTCAAGGTGCCCACACATATCTCAATATCAATGGTGTTATAGTATTAAGGACCGAGTGTACGTACTGTACCATGCGAAGTGAAACTTGTTCGCGATGTATCGTTGTCCATCGTATAAAATTAAATCCGTTTGTTTTATTGCTTGTCTTAAACGGATAACTTTTAGTCTGTTGTCGCGGTACGCTGGCGGTCGCTGGAAGTTTCACTTCACTATTTTTGTGGCGGGAGTTGCGGGAGCGGTGGTGCGGGGATAAATAAAACACAGAAAATGTATTTTGCCGTTTAATTTATTGAAGATCAGTCTTGATTATTCGTTGTGTAAATGTCATCACCGATTATCGCTAACCGAACGAATATAGTTCTCAGCTGTCCGCCGCGGTGGGGGGCGGACAGCTGAGACATATGCTCGAACTCATTCAAAAATAGTCAACACAATATGAAATGCGCTAAGATCGCTGACATTCATCGAGGTTGCCGAGGGGCGGGGGCGGGCGGGGCGGCGCGCGTCGTCCGC
Source organism: Calpodes ethlius (assembly GCA_018251375.1). NCBI lineage: Eukaryota > Metazoa > Arthropoda > Insecta > Lepidoptera > Hesperiidae > Calpodes > Calpodes ethlius. Next base: position 11,088 of record DWPA01000502.1, read on the forward strand.
ATCGTGTTGATGTTGACACATAATATTGCTCAACGAAACTTGACATGTTCCCTTCATTCATATAATATGTACAATTTTTACGTGAACTCGACACGAGGTCCACACGTTCAGGAGTCCTTGAGCAAATATTGAGTCGTCTAGGTTCACGATTACACGTGCCCTCGGGCCCTCGGGCCGGCGGAGGGCGCGCGCCGCCCGCGCCGGCGCCGGAAGGTTCGAAATAACAATAACGACCAAGTGACGCTGGCATGTATTTATTCGCTACATACATCCGTGTATATTATAATATAACATGTCACAAAACTGACGGGCGTCGACCGTCCTCCGTCTACGTCTACCCTACTTATAGTTAAAACATTTAATCGGTACAAATTAGTTGAACGGCGGTGGAACTGAAAGTTGCAGCTCGACGGGATCGCTCGTCGGAGATCGTCTACTGATCGTCGACGGTCGATTCGAAAGCTACAACCGCGTGTAGCCGGGCCCGGTCACATTAAAATCATGTTTACCTACGGTTCCTAAACCTGACGCGCCCCGGGCGAGGCTCTCTCGTGCAGTGTCTCAGCTGGTCGGGGTGCAAGTGACAATTTGTCAAAATAAAAATATACTACGACTTCTTCTACTTCAAACATTTTAAACACGCTTGAATATTTTTGAAATCGGAAAACTGAAAGTGAGAGTTTGGCGCGCCCCTGAAAGTATGAGATTTAGGCGCCGCTATCGCGCAGTGACGGCGATTACAGATCTGAGCATTCGTAGAATAATAGTGAAGCTACCAATATTATTGACTGCTCAGAGATGAGAGGCCCGTCGCTCGCGCTCCTGCTGCGAGCCGTCGTGCGGCTGCGGTCGCGGGAACATGACATCGGCAGAGCCACGCGATAGTGTATTACAAATATAAAAATACAAGCGCTTGGGTATCGGACGATGGTCGAGATTCCTAAATACAATCAGTTTATAAAATATTTTCTACCAAAACATTAACACTTAAGTTCCACACATTCAATAATAACAAACAGAGCTGAATGCACGACGGCCGCGAGCAGCACACGGCGACGCACGGCGGCGTCCTGCACTCGGCGATAATGTGAGTCTAGTTGAAATACAACTAACATTGCAAGTTTTACGCCTCGCGCTATTCGTGAGGCTCGTCCGAGCTGCTAACACCGACCGGGCCATAAACAATGTAACATAATTCATATACAACATGTCAGAATCAGCAGGATAATAACGTTAACGTGTCCGCCGTCAACAGATTAAAAACGCTGCCGTACACTGACAACGGTTCCACACAATACGAACGGTCACCTCGATCCGATGTCGCAAGCGACAAACTTATATATAAAGAAAATAAAATGCATTACAATCCCACGATGCGTTTACGATTACCGAATACAATTTTTGCGGCTAAAACTAAGGTTCGATACGGTTCAGCGGGACCTACGGTTTTACAAATATTTCGACGGCGGCCCGCGCGGCGCTCCTGCGGAGCAATACGAGCATTGTCGCAACATACAGTTTTACTGACGTCAAAAAAATACATGTACAAGTCACAATCTACTAAAACAACACAGTTATACGACGTTAAGGCAGTTACGATTTGTTTTCAATGAAGGCTTACATTTGCCGTAAAACATTCGGATCCACGCGGCGCGTGCGGTCCGACCGGCACGCGCCGGGGCGGGCGCGAGCTGGTCGTGTACCTTACGTTCAATAACATCGCTATCTAACGTCGGTGGTCGGGCGACGGGCGTCGAGCGCCGCGAGCGAGTCGCTAGCAGAGCGTGACACTGAGGCGGCTGGCGGCGACCATCTTGTTGTGGAACTTGCGGCGGAAGGCGGCGGCCGCGGGCGCCGAGCGGAAGGCGATCCGCGCGCTGCGCCCCTCGCGGTTCAGCTCTAAGCTCTGCAACATCAACCGACCGCCGCCTCTCATTCTCTGCTCTCCTTCTATCTCCCTCTCTCTCCGTCTCGGCCCCCCGCCGACGCTCGGTTTCCGTATCCGATCGAGTTCCATCCAGATATCCTTATTCGCTTCGTCCGGTCCGCGCATCTTTCAAAACCCCGTGAATTTGTCGAAATGAAACAAACGACATCCGACACGACTGCCCCGTGCTCCGACGGACGGCTCCCGGTCCGGAAACTGAGCGTCCACGCGGCCTCACTATACACACCGGTACAGCATCTACGTCAGCGGGACGCACTCCTCACACGCGGGAAGTTTTATATTTTGAACGGTTTCACGTCGATTTTAGACTCAACTGACATCCGAATACTCCACATGGAAGTGCTTATTACATTTTTTTGTTGATCGGACAGTTCGTTAAACAAAACGTTCCCGCGCACGAGCTCGCCCCGGGGGCGCGGCGGCCCGACGACATGACCGAAACAGAATTGAAATTGAAAATAAGAAAAATGTTAACGGAATGACCGATCACACTTTACATTTGTCAATCGGAGGCACGCGTCGCCGCACTCAATCACTCGAGCGGGACAACGGACTCGGTCCCCGTGCGGGATGCCTCGGTGTATCACTCGGTCGATGCGGTGACAGAGTTAATACAATGTTAAAACCTTGTTAAAATATTCACTTAAAAACTAACATACATCCAAGCATAGAGTATACATATAAACGCAGGGTGCTAGTTCCGGGCGAGCGGCCGGCGCGCACCGTCCCGGACGGATACGGAGCGGGACCCAAACGGACAGTTTAATGTTCATTAATGTCAGGTAGGCGTATACAGTCTTATAATTATGAGTTTATAATAGTTTAAGGCATACAATCACAGAACGTGCGAGGTGCTCGATCAATTATTACACACTTTGAGAAGCGATGCGAAATCGTATGGAGCCCCATCGAAACGTCGTGTTAAAACTTACACATGTTTATTTACACTAGTTATGTTTTACAATCACAGAGGGAGCGAAAGACTAAAAACGAGTAGAAAAACCAATCGCCTCACACATTCTTAGAAGCAACGAAACGTAATACAATCACAAAACATTAACAACCGCGTTGACATGTAATATTCGCTTGTGAGCATTCCAATAACAGGACGTACATGTTTCCGGCTACACCTTTCACACTTGACGACTAAATAATAAAAACATTGTCATACACTATCGGGCTCGCTGCTGATGCAGAGAGGTGGTGGCGGGCGACAAGTCGCAGCTCGCGAGCCGGGTCCCACACAGACGTGCGAGTGTCACAGTTTGATGAAACGTAAACTCTACAAACTAGTTAACGCGCTTACTTATCTTGCCTTTTGTCGCAACTCGTTGATAAATACAATTGTTGAATATTTTAGTTACACTTAAAATATTTTTTTCACATTATTAATTATTCCAAGTACAGTTCGAGGGCAGAATTTGGCCATGTCCTTTCGAGATTCGTTCACTAGCCACAAACGGAGAGTAGTGTTTAATAAATAAATAATATGCTTTACTTGAAACTTCTTTATAAAGTCGATGAATCTAAAATAATTGGACCAAAGTATTTAAATTTAGATTTTCTGTTTACTAATGATCCCTCCACTCTCCGCCTGATTCATCGCTGCCTCCGGAACACCCCGTCAAATCGACATTCCAAATCATGTAGGCACACGATTGTCACATTATCGCGCGCCGACGTTGTACTATATATTAATTAATGTTTATATAAAAATAACTATAATCGAATCGGTACTATGACCGATCGGCGCGCCGGCCAGCGTCCGGGGAACATCGGCACGCGACGGAAGCAACGAGCGCCCCGCGTCACATGTACACTCTAAGCTCCGGTACTGACGATCACACGCACCATTGACACCCGCGCAATGAGTTATCGTGAAGCTACACATATAATAGTATAGTCTACATTTTTGACATTTAGTAGGAATTACAATTTAAAAAAATCTCTGATAATGCCGTGATGTCGACGTGGACCTCACGGCTGGCTGGAGCCGGAACTATCCACCGATCCCAGTGCCGCAGGACAGTAACATTACAAATACATCGTTTCCACACAATGCAGTATTACATACGTTCTCGTACATTACAAGTTTGAAATTATGATTAATTTGTACATTATAAATGCATTCATTACATACTTATTCAGTACATTTAAATTCCTCGATAAACTCAAGTGATCACCGTATAAGTACATCAATAGTTTTTTAATGAAGAACACAACGGTCACATCGAACCAGTGACATTTCTAGCCGGGTCACAAGGACCCAGAGATGTACAAAGCAACAAAGTATTCAACGTTACAATACAGTTTAAACAACAATCGATTTGACAACGACACATTCGATTAACATTTTTCCTATTTCCCGCCGGCACCGACCGCGCACACGGTGCACGCGGTGCCACCAGAGAAACAACGGATCGTCCACATGCCCTGGGCAGCGAGGGTTACATCCACAGTAAGTTTCAACATAACACTACATTAACATGCATCGCACACAATGTAAGTACCAAGTAAATAGTTAACTTAACGAGCAATTCATCGTGAGTGGACAAAGTTGGTTTTTTTAATTAGGCCGCCGACGCAGGGCACATTTTACAATGAACAAGTCGAACTGCATACAGATATATACATGTATATTAGGACCCATAATGTCTATAGGTCAGACGTATCCTTACAACTAATTAGTTAAAGCGGCTCCACCTCCGAACCGAAAACGGCATTCGATTCTTGTTGACTTTTTTAAGTCATTCTTTACAATAAAGTAAATATGTCCGTTCCGAGCCACCGCGGTACCAACTTACGGCAGCGCGTAAAGTTCCTCTCGCCGGAGGTTGGTCATGTTTCAGAGAATGAAAACAAATTGATCAATCGATCGATCGATACGTCCCTCTATTTATTTCCATACAAAAAAATATCTTCTAGCGGCGAGGAACGTAAATTAAGTGAAACTTTAAAAAAATACGACGAAAAGCTTCAAGGTACAAATTGATGAAGAGGCAGAAAATCGGCGGGCCACGGACCGATATTTCATTCCACAACAATACTGTAATTTCATCTGAAACGAGCGAGATTGACTTCATTCCGCGAGACGAATGATAATTCTTTTAAGGATGAATAATTATTCGGAGAGAGTATTTTCTTATCTGTTCGTCATCATTGAAGGAACAGTCGCTCGGCTCGGAGGTGGCGGCCGCGTACATCGTCTTCGGTAATGGTACCTTGGGGCGCCGGCTTCTCCGACATTTTGTCTGTAAGTGGCGGACGTCGCGCACGCAGCTATCGGCATTCAATATAAAACTGATGCGAAACACTTTTAACACCTAAATCGCCGTATACTTTTGTATAGTTACGACATATAGTATTAAGAAAAGAAATTAAATAAAACCAGTCCGGCGTATTTATGTGAATCGCGCTAATTATGGCGGCAGACATTCACGTTGGCCTACGATCTAACAAAACCATAAATACAGCAATGTATTACTCGACCAGCTTCGAAAATATTCATAATTAAGAACAAGAAATTCACATTTTATATAGTGATGGCGCAGCAGATAACTGCGATGCTTTCTATTCCTTACACCCGAGTATTTGTCCTTGTTACGGTCGATTTACCGCGCCACAAAGTACAAGTGTAACAGCGCTCGGAAAACTACTGATCGTACTAGATCGGTAAGTAGAATAAAAAATCGTTAATAAGTAAAATAGCCGCAGCTGCGAAGGTCACCATCGTGCGTGTTTGAACGCCACATACGACACTCGCAGATCAAGTAATAATTTCCCTGCACACTCCGGGCCAGTACATTATACAAGACGGCCGGACATTGAACCTTGAACAAACCGCCGGCGGCAGACAAAATGTCGGACAAGTTTCCTCGCAACGAGGACTTTGTGGAAATCGGTTTAAAGCTCTTACATCTAACATTATTATAATGATATAATAGAGTATAGTAAAATCATATATTAACTATAGAATAAGCTGACAGTCGACATGATAAATACATAAATAGACATATCACAGGATACGGCGAGATCGTTGCGGCTGCGGCGCGCGGCGCCCCCCGCGGGTGGCCCTGCGTGGCTCGCTCGGCCACAGGGTGGGCGATGGAGGAGTGGACCATAATCCACGACATAATCGTTAATATTAAATTGAACGTAACGAGATTAAAATATAGATCAGTACTGATACCCCGGATCGGAAACCCATCAATAAATGGCTCATAATCAAATAATTTAAGCGCCGACTAGTCTATAACCTAGCCTGCAACAAGCCTAGTGATCATTTGCCTAAAATTGTTGTTCAAACCGACCCCTACTATAGAGGAGCACCGTGTGACGTCACGCGGCCTACAGGACACGCGTTATCGTTGAAGGAGCAACTTCTTAATTTCTAGATATATTTAAATTATTCTTTGACATTTACGTTCCTTTTTACATTCATTGTTTGTGATTAAACGATTAAAAAAAAAGGTCTCATTTCAAGATTTTTCTTTTTCTTTAGAATTTGATACTTTAATCTGTGGGACTCAATTATCTGTATCAAACGCTGCTGTTATTCGCACCGCTCCTTCTGCGACAAATACCTTCGCAACTTCCCCCCTGAATCGCTAAACAGCGTCCAGTCCTATTACTTATTACTCTTATTATCCTATTACGTAGTACCTATTACTTTAAAACGCTTCGGAGCTCCCACCTCGGAACCATTACCGTTGTCTCTTATACCTTTCATCCTGGAAAATGAATCTATTCCCGCGGGGTAAGAGTAATACTTAAGTTCGCGTGGAAACTAAAATATAAAAAATCTTGACCTCTAAACGTAAGCGATAAAATGAAGGGCGGGCTCCTACGATACGCTTAACTCGAGTAATTAGGTTTAATTCAAAGTTATACGAATATTTTAAATCTTTCGAATTGTAATCGTTCCTCAGCAACGGGCCGAAGAACGCGATTTAACCCACTAAAAATAAAACATCACACCTGAGGGCTGTGTATAAAAAGGTTTTTTTTTGTCATAAACATTTCGATTTTGTTATTAATACGGTAATATTTGTAAAAAGGCAATCGTTACTTTCGATGAATTACATTACAAGGCACCATTTGCTGCCGGCGGACCATATACGAAATGTAAATAGCTGCGGCCCCGGCGTCCGCCCCGCGGTGCACGTTTACTCTGAAACCTAGTCTGTCGCTGTCGAGTCGCCCAAGGCCGCCGAGGCCGCGGGGAGCGCCGTCGCTAGCGGCCCACCGTGCGCCGGAGTGTTACCTGCACGTCGCCGCCCGCGAGCGTCTTGAGCCGCGTGTCGGTCATGCCGTGCGGCAGGTTGGTGACGGCGGCCACCGCGCCCGCGTCCTCCTCCTGCAGCAGCGCCTCCTCGTCGTCGTCGCTGTACTCCACGCGGGCGGCGGGGGCGGCGGCGGCGGGGGCGGTGCCGCCGATGGCCGTGCGCACGGCGCGAGTGAAGATGCCGGCGGCGGGCTGGTGGTCGGCGCGGCCCGGCTTGCGGTGCAGGATGACGCGCCGGTTTGCAAACGGTTGCGGCCTCTCCTCCGATTTATCTTTGTCCTTCTCGCTCTGGAATTTAATAATAAAACGTTCCAGCTGATAATAATGTCTCATTAGCTACTTACTAAAATTATATAAAAACTTAATGGGAGAAAACCTAACAGTCAAGGATGTGGATGAAATTAATAAATGTATGTGTATGAAACTGAGCATAAGGAACCTTACTAAGTAGGTAATCTGATTATAATGACGAACATTCAAAGGCGCAATTAATATTCGCAGGCAAAATAATTGCAAGTGAAAACAGTATATGTGATATATTATCTCCATCGGTGGTCGTCACTCGGCCCCGATACATCTTTTATATTTATTTATTTATTTTATGTAGATGTTTGTGAGTCACGCGGCGAATACGCGGTGATCGCTGTAACCTACACGCTCGAACTCTGCTGCAGCGACAACGGAAAGTGTATGAAAACCCGTCGTCCAAAACTGCGTACAACGCAGCAACCGGGTGACGTGCGCCATGAGACCGTAGAACGTAATTTCTATAATTCATTTGTTCCAACTGAAGTATCACCAGTGCTATCATGATTATTTGAGGTAGCCGATAAACGAGCTGGCGATCGTCTAGACGATGAACGTCAGCAACACCGGCCTAAAAAGCCAGCTCCCAACCCCCAGTCAGAATATAACGAACCTATTGGACCGATGGCACCCCAGGTCCAGTATGTGGCGTGGGATTGGGTCGGTATATTACCTGTGCGGAGTCGAACATGATCCTGGGACGGGCGCGGGTCGCGGCGCCCTTCACCTGCAACACACAGACCGCTCTCACTACGAGTGCACCCCGCACCCCCCACATCCCCCGGTCGACAGATCCAGTTTTTAGCAGACGAGCCAACCGAAGGTGGCGATGACCGTCCACCGACACGTGCAGCGTCAGACCACACCTTTGACGCACTGAGTGCACGTGACGAACCTCCAGTGAATATGGCAAGCACGTATGTTTTAATTTAGTTGCAACGTAAAATTAAAAAGTATAGAAACGAGCGAACGGTACTTTGGCGAGTAGTCGAGGTTCATTAAAAAATAAATTCCAACTCAAACTGCTAATACGTGCAATAGACAGTCGCACAAGTCATCGTGAAACGTCACAGATGTTACCGTCACCCCAGTGCGCGGGGCTCCGTTTTCCGCGTCCAGGTGCCAATATAAATTTAACCTTTTCGGAACTAGACGGAGATATCGGAGAACAGAATAACTAGCGTGACATTATGCAGTACTACCTCGTTGAGCCGCCGCTCGGGGGGCGCGGCGGGCGCGGCAGGCTCGGCGGCGGCCGGCTTGGTGGAGCTGGTGACCACGGTGCGCCGGATGGGGGACTTCTCTGTCACACACAAACATTATTTTTAATAACCTTTATGTTAAATAAACCTATGAACATATGTTTTTACCACCGTTTCGAAAAGCATAATCGGGACCATAATAAAGGAATAGCGATGACGATTTGTCCCCACATTTACTATGCGTATTACGAAGGATTACAATATTTTGCCCGCGTCTTTTTATGCGTTTGATTATAATATCGGTGTAGTATCGAAGACCAGAGTAAATAGCCTCTTACTAAGTCAGTGTCTTTTACCACCAAAGACTTCATCCCCACTCGTGTGCGCGGGGGCGGGCTAAACAAACCCGTAAAATGTTTTAGTGCCGGTCGAACCTTTTTTCTTTTTATCGTCGGTTTGCGAGGTGCTAAATGTGATCTTCTGCCGCGGCGGGCGCTTCGGCTCGGGCCGCTCGGCGCGCTCGGGCCGCTCGGTGCGCTCGGGGCGCTCGGCCCGCGGGGGCAGCTTGGCGCGCAAGTCAGTCGGCGGCTTCGGAGGCTCCGTCGGTCTATGGGGGAATCATTCATCACTCACAATATTATATTTGTAACTCACAGATAGTAATAAAGTTCAATTACATACATTCACAGTGGTACCATAGATGCTACCCTGATATAAAACATTGTTCAATGCAGTCAGCGTGGTTCAGAAATCTATCAATAGATGGCACTTTACTACTTTCTGAATCACGCTGACAGGGTATCTTGTACATAGTATAAGTAATGGTGTCAATTGTCATTAAATTGTATTGTACCGGAATTTGAAGAAGTTTTATTTTATACATTATATTTTTGGGGCTTGCACACATTAAAAGAACAAAATTGTTTTAAAAACACCTTTAATTGTTTCATGGAAAATTCTAATTGACATTTAATATTATTATTTAATTATAGGTTGTTTATATTTTTTGTAGATCCATTGACGAAGAAGTTCATTAGAGAGCAAATTGACAATGTTTTCGGATATCCATTATTAGTGAGGTTCAGCTGGTCCACTGCTGAGCTTATGTTGCAAGAGAAAGCAGCTCCATGCACCTTTGAAGAAGTTGATGAAGCGGGCTCTACGAAAAAAGCTTCCAGTACTAAATCAATCACTACATTCTTTTCTCCAAAGAAAGAGGACATTAAGCCCAAGCGAAAGAGACATAAGTTTTTTGACGAACGGTTTTTGACTGTTGATAATGTTTTTGAATGAGATGTTAGTGTTGCTTTATCTATATTGTTTTAATAAATATTGATTTAAGTAAGTTGTTTTCGAGTTTTATTGCACGTAATATTATTTAGATCGGCAGATGAAGACTAACCACATTGTTATTCGTATGAAAAAAATAAAATAAAGAGGCGAATTACGTGCTCTTGCCTTTACGTTACACATTCTCCTCATAAAATGTGGTTATGGGAGAATGATCTTGAATTTATATTATGGTATTATCTGTGACAGAAATGTATGGCAATATAATTGACATCCGTAACACTACGTGCGTCACTGATACGTTGTCGTTCAAGAAAAAAACCACTGGAGGCACTCGTTATATAAGTGCCATCAGACACGATTGTGCTCCTTTAGGAGTAATTAGATCGAACGATCGAATCGGTAAAATGTGACGCCTTCGCGTTCCGTTAGGATGCGCTAAAGTATGACAAAAGCTCGAAGATTTACAAGCATCTTACGTTTCGAATTTCAGCTTTGTTGTTGGAACTCACGGAAATGAGAAAATTGTTTTCCTTTGATTTATATTACCGCTTTTGTTAAGTAGCATTTTCGTGAAGGTGACGTCTATGTAGCTTTTTCTCTATGACGAAAGGAATCTTCCACTATATGTAAATTAAGAAGCGCAACAGCCCTTGAATTTGAAAACAAAGCGGACTAAGAATATTAACGTTTGCGATTTCATTAAACTCTTGAGTGAAATTGCATTGGCGAGTAGAAATCGGCAAAAATTTAAATTCAATTTATGCTGTTGTTGTATTTAAATTGTGTGCAACAAATTTATCATCTTGGCTAATTTCCAAACAAGATTTTCGTACTGTTACCAAATTGTATGTACTGTGCATGTGAATTCTTGCCGCATACTTTTCATTCAACATTGGTAGGTACTTACTTAACTTTAGTTTGAAATCTCGAACTGTGTTCTACGGCTTAGTATTAACATAGGTAGGTCAAACTTGAGTTAATAGAGACTTGTCGATCTTCATTAGCAGATACTTAGCTGATACGTTTTATGTCAAGTTACTGAACAGCAGATTTGAAATCCCTGATAAAGGTTTCTATAACAACTCAACTTTCACAAGTAAATTAGTCTAATAAAGATTTCTTTATGCATTGTGTGGCTCTAAATCATGGGGCAGTTCATCCTACAAGGTTAGCTGTTGGGGCGGGCGCTGGTCTCTAAGGTCCATTAGCATGCAAGGTACAGCACACGCGCACCTACTTACCATGAGCAATGCGGAACGCACACGGGGTCACTTGGAGAATTTAATTGTGTTCCATTATCATATTCAGGTTCTTTTACGGTAAGTCAAAAGTGAAAACAGAATGGGACTCAATGTCGCTTGTCATTCGTCAGCCGCGATCGATGGAGACAACTTCTTTCTTTCGGTAGCTCAAGGATTATTCGCAAAATGGCATTTATACCATTTCTCGTGATAGTGCTATCGTTAAGCGCTTGCGCGTCTGCAATTCTCGGGCCTATTGGCAATGGAACAAAATCAACTTCGAAAACTGATACTTACTTGGATGCCTACTCCAAATCACGGATCGAGGCTGAGAAAGCTAAACAGGGCGTAATAATCATAACAGCGAAGGATGGAGAGAAAAAGATTTCTAATCGTGAAGACAGTTACAGTTCAGGTTACGACTATAATCCGTCATCTTCCAGTGGGGACAGCTACAGCGGATACGGATCGTCTAGTTCATCTGGGCCGTCGCCCTCCAATAGTTACTTACCATCATCGAATTATGGACCTCCGGTAAAGTTCGAAACGGATATCACTTATAACGCTCCGACGAATACTTACGGTCCTCCGGCGCAGAATTATGGACCTCCTGCACAGACATATGGCCCACCTGCACCTACTTATGGACCACCTTCATTTTCATACGGCCCCCCGATCCAAAAACCCTTAGCGCCCGTTTATGGACCACCACTCAAACCGTCTTACGGAATTCCTTACACCGCACCTGGTTTAGGATTTTTGGACAAGCTCTCCCTGAAGTTAGATATCCTGACGATTGCAAAATTAATGCTGAAGTTTCTGATATTTAAAAAAATTGTGACAATGATTGCTGTAGTGTGCATGTTATTGGTGATACCCAAACTTATCACGTTTAAGAAAGACGGTAACCACAACAATGACGAAGATGATCGTCAGTTTGGAAATAATAATGGTAAGTCTCCATTATAATTAAAGTATTCCTACTAGTAATTAACATTTGGATGTTTTTTTTCAAAACTTTGCGAAAACTTTTTTGCATCTTGTATTATTTATTCAGTCATTGAGTCATCAATAAGAGCCGCTGTTTTAACGCTAATTTGCTTTCGCTGTTTAATTGTATTAAAAGTATTACCGTGGGATTTAGTACGTAACTTATGGTCCCCAAAATTTCTGAGTACGGATGATCTATAGTATAATTATAGAGATCCTAGCTGTATTTTATATTTCGTGGTAGATAGCATATTTGCACACTTTAACGATAAAAAAAGGAAGAGCTTTAAAGATTTTCTTTGATAATATCACCTAATTATTAAGAACTACGTTGTTAACGTGGATATTTTTAATTATCTTCATTTAGTAATTAGAATAAAAAAGGTACTATTAGTTCCCACTTTATACTTGGTCACTTCGATGTTGTCATTGTTTTAAATGATCCTAAACCACAATCCATGCTGTTTTTTTAAATAATAAGACCTGGAATATCTCTATGCATCGTCAAACGGTTACCAGAACTACGTTTCAAAGGTCTCAAACCCCTTCTTGAATAGTAACATGAAATTTGATGTGTAGCTGGTAACCAAAGCTTAACGTACCTACTCTGCATTTTTTTTTCGTTTTATTACAGAATGATTATAGGATTGTAAAAACAACCTTCAATAATATATTTTTAATGACATGGTTTTACAGAATTTAGTTGTATTATTTTTACTTACTTATTAGTAAAGCATTGTGGTTATTTCGACTCGATTACAAGAAGATACATTAAATTTTAAAACATAATAAATTTAGTAGAACTCATTACACGTACTAGGTATGCACCTAATTTGTATATCAAAAGTTTGTAAGAAACATAAGATGTTTATTTGCAGTTGCAGAGTTAACAACAGTATTTCAGTTGTTTGAGCGAGCAATGTCGGTGTATGGTCGCCAGCAGCCGAGCTGCGGAGTCACGTGTCGTGTGCGCAAGGTGATCGACGACATCTACGAATTTCAGCCCTACTTCAGGTTCGTTAAGATCTATTATTAAATATACAACTTAACATGTGTTAAGCGTGTTATAAATTTGTAGTTTAAACAAAAGTCTATGCAATAAGTCCATTGTAAATTACCGATGC
>DWPA01000503.1:0-24463 GCA_018251375.1 Calpodes ethlius
GAGGCTTGGCGAGGGTGGCCGTGGGTGGCAGGGGGCGGTGGGTACTGCGAGGTTGGTTGAGAGGTGGTTGTGGTGTGGGGGGGGACAGGGGCCTGATTTGGGGGGATGGGGGGGGGGGGGGGGGGGGGGGGGGGCAAGGGCGTTTATTTTTGTTGTTGTTTCTACTTTGTACTGTTTAATTGTGTTAGGCTTGTCAGTACTATTAGGGCCAAAACCTGATGTGATCTATCGGATTTTCCTTTTATGTTGTCAAAACGTCTAAAAACACATTGAAATTTTATTAATTGAATAGTTACACGTTTCATCTCCAGAGTCCATTATTGAATACCAGTCACATTTAAGTGACTGTACTTGAAGAAATTCCCAAAATAGTCACCAAAATTGGTGCAATAAAGCAGTCAATGTAAAATCTTTCTGTAATCTTGTGGGAATTGATATATTTCCCGGAATAAAAAGTATCATTATATCATTTCTATGTGCCAAATTTCAAACGTATTCCTATATCTTTGTTTAGGTGCGTTAGCCACAACTATTCAAAGATCTAAACATTGACATCTATAGTACTATTAGTAGAAATTTTCTAGGTACATCGTACATAACATATAATATTAAGGAGTTTTTTAACAAATATTGATATAAAAGTGTAAAATGTTATAAAATATTAATGTTCATATTTGTTACATATAAAATAGTTGTTGGTTTTCATCTTATTTAAACTAGTTACCTGATAGAAACGAGAATCATTGCAAATATAAGATATTTTCCTAGAAGAGGCACAACCAGCGACGTCGGCGGAATTATTTCCACAACCAGTAAGAAGAACACGTGGAGACTGATCAAAATTGATATCGAGAGTGTTACCTGCGAAGAAAATATTATATTTTAGTATTCTCAGATACAATAAAATTCACTACATAAATTAACACGAACAAAAAAAAATGTATTGTATATACTTACGTTATACTATATGTATCTTATACTTTATTCGCATCTTATTTCAACCAGTCCCTTGAGGTTCTACTTTCAGGTATAGATATAAATTTTTTAAAATAAGTAAAAAATCTAATAAAATAATTATATGCTACTCTTAAATCTAACATTACGTTTTACGCATATGTAAAAATTATAAATCCATACAAGCGGAATATTATTAATGAGCTTCAAGCTCAACTACGCTTGCAGTTAGTTAATCCCTGAGCACACTGATAGTAATTGAAGGTATTCAAGCAGATACGGAACGTACGCTACCATGATATTCTAAAGCAAATATCAATTTGCGGTCATTCAGAATCAAACAAAGATAATTGGTTTGAAGTTCTTAAATCTCCCGACGACATTCAACAGATCTTAATGGTTGTTCTGTAACGATGACAACTAATTGCTTAAATCGCTATTTTGTATTAAACTTTGTACTTCAATAAAACTGAAGCGTCTGATTCCACTTGGTATGGAAAGCGTGAAAGGGGGCTTAATGAAATTGACGTAATTTCTTTAGGCTCACTAGAAACGCGTATTGTTACAATGTTGCTTACACTCCGACTTTCAGACACATTTTATTTTTTCGTCCCTTCAGTAATTTTACGAAGCGAGTTGTGTGTGTTTTTGTAAAGCTCTCATATTTTATTTTACCTGCTTCTTTGTATTAAATTATGTAGCAGTAAAATGCATACATTTGTAGTATAAAAATATCCAAAACATTTTCCCTTGGTGACACTGTACAAAGATTTGGATTACGCATTTTTTTTATATTAATTCGTAGCTGACAAGTGAGCAAATGGCCGGCTTGTTATCAATACGGCCTACGGGATACAGATATTTTGCATATGATGTCACAAACTGATCGCCTGTCAAAAGGCCTATGTTTTGACAGGCGACCAGTTCCAATACCACTTGTTCCGATCGACTCATATTCATGTGTATAACAATACTTTACAAGCTGCTTCATGCTACTATCGATTTGTTCGAGTTAGAAAGAAAATGGTAACCACGCAAACAACCTTACCATCACGCAAAAGGTTAACATTAGTCTACTGGAGTAGCAATGGGATCATGTTAAAATATTATCGGGGTTTCTAAGGAGCATTTCCTTCTATCGAAATTTATTCTAAAGATCTCCATAAAAATACTTTAAGCATTGTATTGATATCTATTCAGTAATGCGTTATGAAATCTTTAAAAATAGAATCAAATTACCTTCTCTCCACTGTCCGATGGCAAATAAAACGTGAGTACTGTGAGAAAAGAAATTCCCATGCACGGGATGATTATGTTCACTGTATAGAATAGCGTTTTCCT
The DNA here is from genome assembly GCA_018251375.1 of Calpodes ethlius. NCBI lineage: Eukaryota > Metazoa > Arthropoda > Insecta > Lepidoptera > Hesperiidae > Calpodes > Calpodes ethlius. Next base: position 2,296 of record DWPA01000503.1, read on the forward strand.
TCGCATCGTGATATTAAATGTGATATCCAAGTATGGCTCGTCGCAACACGTGTAGAACTTTTCATTTCTGCAAAAAAATATTCCAGAAATAGGTTTTGAACAAAAGCTACAAATCTAAAGTTACCTTTTTCCTTATACTCGTAAAAATTACATATAAATAAGATATCGAAACATATGTATTTTCAACGTAGATATACTTTCTAACAATCAAATTTATGTTCCCCCAGTCTTGGTCGCTTATAATATCTTAAACCAGCGAGGGCTCATGTGAGCGTTGTGATAAGAAAAACTAAGGACAGTATATTTTGCTTAACTCACTGAGTACTTAAGTAGGATTTTGCGCAAGAAAGCATTAGAGCGTTGGTGATACCATTGTGTTGGCTGTATGTAAGTAAGTACTCGGCGCACATCGCGTAAGACTTGCTTAAGTAGACGGATTATGCGGTGGGCGGCGGGCGCCGTGGTGGAGACGACCGTAGATACGTGATGAGGGCTATTATATCGTAACGTGCGTATCAAACACATATAATGAAATTATAAACGCCAAAATCTCTTAGTCTACCCACACCACCCTTATTTTCAAACGGAATGTTGCTGTTTGTCCTCGTGGCCTTCTCGCAGCTTCACGCAGATAGAGAGGCAATGTTGGAGAGACCCTGCGGAGACTGCGGATTATTTTATGACGAGGGGGGACTAGTTCAACGTCTTCGACAAGGCGTAACGATCGTTCTAAGAGCACTCAACGAGAGATTCGAAACTCGGTATAGAATGTTGTTTGGAAAAAGTCATCGGAGGAAGTCGGCTGCTTATGCAAGAATGCCTTATATCGGTTGTGTGTGAAGTGGGACCTCGCGGCTACCGGCAGCGACACTGTGTATGTAGTGTACCTGTGTATCGTAATCGTGAGGACCGTGGACCGCGACCGTGATCTCGTCATCGGAGTCTTCTAGAACATTTGTAGGTCGTATAAGTATGGTTCTCCTGCTAGCAACATGAAAGCCCGCCCAAACCACCGAAAGGTTGGAATGGTTTATGTGTATAGGTTAGCTATAGCAGAAAGTTCTAGATCGCGATGGAGATAACTTGCGCATGAACTACTGATGACTTGTGCGATGCGCAAAATGCGATTTTGATCCACCTGCAAGTTGGTGGTACATACGATTAGGTGGTGGTACATTACGATGTTAAAATAAATATAAGATGAGGATGATAAGATAACGATAGAAGATGAGTTTTCTTAATACTTTTAATAATATTAGTGTCTCGGATAATTTTACGTGAAACGTGTATTACAAAACAACTCCATAAAACAATATAAATGTTCTGAAAACATATAAATCAACTTTTGTTTAAAGAAAATTAATGTTAAATGATTATTTCATTGTAGCTTTAAAACGATATTATTATATTGCATTGATTTTTTTATACATTTATTAGGAAATGCTAACAAAATAATACAAACGTATTGTCGTTCAAAACCTTTATTTTATTAGAAAATAAAACATGGATCTCTTTTCTAACAATTTTTGTCGTTGAAATGAAAGAGGCACGCATTGCTAAGCCCTCGAGATAAATCGACATACTTGGATAAAGTTTATCCCGATATCCCGCTATGATGTGAGCTTAAGGTTTTTTCGCAGTCATTCGTTTTAAGTGGATTTTCGTAAAAGTTATTTTATAAAATATATAATAAAATATTATATTAAAAACTTAATCGGACAACTTACTATATATTCTTATGGTAGCAACCGCAATATTAATGATACAGAGTATAGGGATGGTATGAGCACATAAAATGGAAGCAATTTTCTGAAGTGAGTCATAAAACCTTGAGTAGATATACCGACTATCAGCAATATGAATTTTATCTGTGTTTGAACTTGGAACATAATGCAAAAAACACATTTAGAGTTGAAGGTAAAGCTATATGTTTGAATTTTCATCATACAGACGTAACATGTAAAAAATCGTTCGCCCTTATGCTATCGTAAGCTGATATGTTTACGAAACGTTATACCCTAGATAGCAGTTTTAGAAAATTATTTTCGTTTACTTATTTAGGTAATGTTAGAATGAAAATCTCATGAAAATGTTATCCACTTTTTCAGACATTTGGGTCAAATGTTCTATGTAATAATAAAAAGTACGTAGCTACTAAGGTTTACGGAAATGTAAATATTCTCTTCATAAAGTGGGTACGAAAAGTTTGTGTCTAATTAATATTAATTCTATGGTTGCCCATGTTCGATAACTTGCCCGCCTTTGTTTGAAGAGTAAATGTACATTTGTGAAACACAATTATGATACCAAAACCAACCAAATACGGCGAATGAATATTGATATTTATATTAATAATTGATTGGTCCAGCGGAGCCTCAATCATTTAGCACATATAGTCTACCAAATATTGGAAGGGTATGTGTACATATAATAACGGGAATCCTAATCAACGATTTTGTTATAAAATTATTATTATTAACGACTTTCCACGTAACTTTGTACGACAGCAAACAGACGTCGGCCTATATGTACCAGGTATTTTTTGAGTATATTATTACTATTATTACGATGACAAAGTAATTCTGAAAGCGACACGTTACAGTGACGGACGTTTAGTGATATTAGTTGTAAAAAGTCTGTTATTACATAGCTTGTATGATATCTCAATACGTCACTAAATGAAACTATAATGAAATCCCTGCAAGTCATTCAGTACCTTATTTCTATATCAAACATAATAGAACACCCACTATTTTGCCTTGGACAGATTGACGATGCGATATTGCTAGAAAATTTGGTTATCTAAAATTTTAATTGAGGTACAAAGAAGCACCTGCATACTTATGTTTTCTAATAAATGGAACTGTTTATCTTGGCTGACTGCATTATCGTCGCAAAGTCCAAAGTACTAAAGCAAAAAATATAAAATTTTCCCGAGGCTCAATTTATATTTTTGTTTTTAAGTTGCCCTCAACACGCGGTTGTTGGTATTGTATAAAATGGTTGTAAACGATCAACATTACTCCGATACACCATAAAAAACTTATTCAGCGCCAAAAATAACTCACTGGTATTTTATTTGTTATCATTACTACGTTAATAGTTTTTCCCTTTTAGTTACATCTAGAATTATTCATAATATTTACGGCAGGATTATCTTTCGTAATGGGAGAAGGGTAGCCACGTGGTTATTGGAGACTGGCTAGTCACTACGTCTCGGGAAAACGGCGGGAAGCGCTTGGGGACAGGTCTCAGATATTTTGCTCAATTTACATTTATCTATCGCACCCTCCCACGACGCGGCTTACTGATAACTCGTTTTTATGTTAAAAAAAACAACAAACGTAATAAAAGATACGGAGATTAAGTTCAGTTTAATTTGTAGGTTGGATTTTATCCTTTTGATTTATCGTAACTAGTAACAAGCGGATTTACACTAAATGTCTAATGTCGCATGTTAAGTTTTTATTCGAATTTTGAATTTTGTAGGTTACTAATAACTTTTATTTATATGAAAAAAAAACCAAACGACATAAAAGCTACGGAGATTGAGTTAAGTTCCATTTCTAGGATAGATTTTATCCTTTTGATGTACATAGAAGTAAAGTACCTTGAGTATTAAGTTACTATTCGAATTTTGAATGTTTTATGACTTTAGAAGTAAATCTCATAAACCTCTGAGGTAAATTTCATTAATTTGTTAAGAGTAATCTTGGGCATAGAAAACCATTAACGCAAATATTGAAACCAATGGTCAGTAGAAATAAATGTAAATTAGAAAAGGTCAATGCTGTGCGGGAAGTTGCGTAAGCAGATCGTAGAAAGAAAGGTAGACTATTAGTATAAAAGGTTGTAGAAGTAATGAAATGTCACTGAACGCTTAAACGAAATAGAAGAAAAACAAAGTACAGAAACTGTATTAGTGTCAAATGTCATTTGTTTTATTGTAAAAAGATTGTCTACGCCACTGTGGATCTGCTTTGACCATTTTACTTGCAACTGAGTCAAAATCACCTACACGCAAGTAACACTTACAGCAAAATACCCAACATGTCTAATTGAACTTAATTTTCCCTCATTGAGATGTATTATTATCCTTTTTATGTATTTGTATTGTTTTAATTGGCTACGTTACTATACATTTCCCTTCCAAAGTTTAATTAAGCGACCTGCGCCAATAGCTGCCAAATAAAAAGGTTGTGTAATACAAGCATGGACATGTTAAAACTATAAGAGTTCCGTTTATGCTACAGATAAGAACCCAGAAAGATATTGTAATGCATAAATAATAGGTACATTCCTCCTAACTAGGTTAGATGCTCGGATTTATTTCAATTGTTAAAGTATTTTCAGGTGAAATCAAAGGAGAGTACTTTAGCACTTTCTAACCATTTGCCAACGAAAGAAAATAATTCTTGATCAATGTTTAATGACCTTACGTATAGAATCGAAGAACGGATGAAGCAAAATAATGAAGTGTAGCCGAGTGTAAAACAAGGGGTGGGAACGAGTGGCGAGGTAAACTAGGGCGCAGCAATTATTTTTATATTTCTGAGTGCAACTGTATGGTACAATAGTATAAGCTTTAACCCCTTGGCACTTCAGGGACTGACACACACAGTTAAACAGCTATCGTTTTTCTGCAACAATGCAAAAATAAGCTAGTGACAATGTAAAAATTATTCAACTTGTTCGTGCTCAGAAGTGAGGCTTTTGTACATCTATACAATGTAATCTGTATACATCCATATGTGGTTGTATGCATGGGTTCATGTGGAGAGTGCGTACTTATATCGCTGAGAAATTTGAAGCCTCCCGAACTTTGCAATGTCATTAGGCACAAAGCCTTTTGTTGCCATATAAAAGGGGCAACTACGTATTCCTACTTTACGGATACAAGCTCGCCGACAACTATATTGTGAATGATAAATAACCCTTTCTTAGATTATGTTAAAGATATTCTACTTGTGGTTTACTTTTCTAAATAGTATAAAAATAGTTTGGAGAAAATTGCAATATACGTTTAAAATACATAATTATCTTGTAAGTAATACAGTAAGTAGAAGTCTTATGTTTGTAACTAACCTGACGGCAGGCACTTCCAATATGTCCCATTCGACTGACATATAGAACTCGGAGAGGTCGACGCCCACTGACACCACGTTACTGCCCGCTTGCTCATCCATGTGCCTGAGATCCACCTGCACACACCCTCATATACCATTACGTTGCACTATTTAAATCTAGTATTCGAAAATCAAATATCTTCTGAATTTTAATAATTTTCCAATATATCAAGTAAGGTCGCCTTTATCAAGTATGCTCGTCTACTTGTTAAAGAATCACTTGAATCTTTAGCCAACACAAAAAATTATATTCATTAAATTCGATGAGGTTCAGAGAAGTTGAAAGATGTTATAATATTGTTGTTGTTGAATCTTTTTAAATATAATTGTACGATATTTTAAATAAAGAATAAAGTTTATTCATAATCTTAAAATAGAATGAAATTGCAACAAATTGATTATGCATCAGCATTATGTTGTACAACACCTAGACACACAAAATACAAACACACAATATGCATTTTAAACAGATCAGATATTAGTTTATTGTTTTATAGATCAGCATTTAGTCATTTGTGTTGTTTAGTTCTACACAATAAAACAGGTACAATTTTACGTAGAGCAACATAAGTCTTCTAAAGACTAATGTAATATTATTAAACTGAATGATTATTATTAATTTACATTTCAAATATTACCTGTTATGCTCTTTCGTAAAATTGTATATATTATATCTCTATTTATTGGGCGGATATGTCACAATAATTTAGTTAGTTTGTTTATTCGATACATGCACCCTGTCACACGATGTGAACCTACATAACATAGTGAGTGTGGTAGGATCGACTAATTCACCACATAAACCATTGTACTGGACTAAACGCTAACAAAGTTTTATATGTTGTCGGTACTCGAACGTATTACTCCTTAAAATCGGCCGAATAACTCAATATTGATTAGCAAACCAAACCACAAAGTGTGCCAAGTAGGATGTACCTGTATTGAAGAAATTATCAACAGCAGTTTTAAATCTCTTTTAAGACACGACGCTTTAAACACTTATCCATATAGACACGTAACAACGACATTTGATATCATGCGAAGTAGTACCAACGCGCAAACACAGAACACGCCTAATGAGGTAATCAAAAAGTTGGAGGTTTTGACGAGTCGTGGCGGAGTCTACTTCCAAGTACCGCCTGAAGCCATCTAGACTCTAGAGTGACGATCGGATCGTATCGCACCATACTAAGACAAGTGAACGTGGCATGTGGACTCCACTGAGAGCTATTCGTCAAGTTGCGTAAAGGAGGTTGGAAGCGCCGGCTCCGCCGCGCATGTGTGTGTGCGGCGCGCGCCCAGCTGTGCGCCTCATGCCAACTGCGCGGTTCACGCTACACAACGCACGGAATATCATTTTCAATCTCTAAATAACCCAATAGGCCGTGAGATGTTGATATCAGGCGCAAGCTACGTAAGTGTAATGCATGCATGTGCGTTTCGCCAAATGAATTGAACTTCTCTTTCGCTTCATTCGACGAGACGAACGGTCTACTGGAAATATCTAAGTAGTATAGATTGTGTGCACCATGAACTCCATGTCTGTATCGTGTAGGATCATTATTGTTTTGTTTCTGTATTTATGGATTCAATATTCATGCAATGGTCAGCGACACTGAATTCTTACAGCCACTAAGAGTCGCTAATAGGGAAAGGTATAAAATATGCAGTATGATGACATATTATGCTCAGAAGTGTGTCGAGCCACAGGTGTGAATACTCTTTGACAAATCTCCACGTGCTGTGCTTAACCTGTTCGCGTGTAGGAACGTGTAAAGCTGTGTAAGAGCCGTGGCCATAGTTTGCGGCTGGCGGCCGCCGTGATCGGGAATGCAATTGGTCGGGGGTGAAGCCGGAGTCATGCGGTGAGTGGAACGTACACAGACAGTACGGGAGCATGCAGCAAGCTAGTGTGGGGACGTTGTGTCGGCGTGTGTGTGTGGCGCGAGCGGAGCCAGCTAGGTGGGTAGGAAGGTGTGTGAGCTCCGATAGACGCCGCTCCGCGCAACCCGAAACTATAGCTCGCTACTACGTTACTTCAATGACAGCTAGTACTCACGCTAGCCGTTACCCGGAGGCGGAATGAATGTTAAGTGTCGCGGAATGGCTCAATCGGAGCGGAAGGCTTCGGAAAGGATCGACTCGAGCGGTGTTGCATCCCATATCACCTGGCTGTTTGAATTTTATACCTTTCCGTGTAGAGCGAGGAAGGCCGATCGAACTAAGTGGAACCGACCGTGGAAAACTGGAGCATTCGTGGACACGCACGTCGACATACTGCTACTCCACATATTTAAAACATCATCATTGCCATATTATATGTAAAACTTGCAACATGTCAGAGCTAATAGCGCGCCGGCGGGGAGCGGGCTGTCGGCTCGCACTCGCGACTCGCGGAAGCGCGCTCTACGCCGTCGCGCTGCGCCGTCGCGTACAGTCAATATGTAAAAGTGAGTAACATACCACATGGACAAAATTAATAATAATTACACGACGAATTACGTTCGAGCCAACAAGCTACTGCATGGACATCGGCCTCGGCGGCGGGCCCTACGCTACGACCCGCGCGCGCGGCGCCAAGCAGCGTACAGCGGGGCGTCACCTTGAAGCCGTCATACGTCCAGCTGCCTAACTTAAGCACACAGGTTTGCACGTCGTAAGGAAAGAACTCGACGTCGATCGAGCAGGACGACTTATAGACGGCGGGCGGCTGCCACACCACCATGCCGTTGTAGTACACCGTGGCCTTGGTCATCAGCGTCACCTCGTAGTTCCCGTCGGCGCTGCGGACAAACAGAGCGGTCAGCGAGAGCCTTCGGGGAGCCTCGCGCAATTACCTTGAATCCGTCGTACGTCCAGCTACCGAACTTAAGAACACACGTTTGCTCGTCGAACGGAAAATATTCCACGTCTATTTCGCAGGAAGACTTGTAAATGGCGGGCGGTTTCCATTCGACTAGCCCTTGGTGGTAGATGGTCGCCTTGGTCGCCAACGTTACCTCGAAGTTACCGTCGGCACTGCAATGTTAACGCATATTTACAAGCCGCACGCGGCCCTATTATCGACCTTTGGTTGAACGATCGCGGCGGGCGCTTAATAATATCATTATCTCGCGCTCAGTTCACCACTGGCTACGGGCCTACATATGTGGCTTGGAACAGACCAATTGGTGAAATAAAACCAAAACTATGCTGTATTAGTGCCTACTGAGGTGATGTACATTCGCATGTTGTAGTTGTATTTAAATGTACGAGTATATGATTAGGTACGAGTATTCAGGATGTCGTATACGTAACTAATTTATTATGTGTGTACAGCTGTATCGGTACTGCGTAGTGGAAACGATTTGTAAGTCTTTGTTGCTTTAATTTATGTTTCGAAGATAAAAGTAATGGTCGAGATAAATTAAGTACTACAAATAACGTTGGTTCCAGAAAGTAATAAATATTATTGGACGGTAATAAAAAGATTTTATCACACCGATCTAAGCAAATCAAAGCCGGTATTAAAATATTTGTACAGGGATAAGGATAACCGCAGCGAAAGTAATCTCTTTGCGTTTCACGAGAAACAAATAAAATGATTGGATTTTATTACGGAGTGGAACCGAAACAAAAATTGAAACAACATCCAATGGCCGATATAAATTAGGAAAATTATTAAACTTGAAAGGTTTCAGGGATTGACAGAATTAATTCGTGGATGAGTAAAAGAGAAAATGCGCACATTTATCAAGAGAGGGCGCAGGTCGCAATGGCGGGCATCGGAAATGAGCGGCGGTTGTTGTCTAACCCATTAATCACAGCGTGAAAGGCTGGGAATAATGAACGGCTTCTTAGACCGTTCGTGACAACGGCTCTCGCCTTACCCTTACGTTATTAAACAATGAATATCTTCGGTTGTTTTTCATGAGTAAAATATTCTCAGTGCGAACAGTTGGAACTTAGGAACGTGTAAAAGTTAGTTAAAAACATAGGCACTGTAGAATTTTTTTAGCACTTAATTATAATGATTATTATCAGGATTCAATACAAATTACTGGAACTAAATTAAAAAGGAGATAAAATACGATAATAATTAATCTATTAGGGAAAATTCAATCTTCTTTTATATTACTCTTCAGTATCAAAATGAAAATATAATATGCGCGCATTGTAATGGCTAAATAGAATACTAATTATGTAAATGCATGTCATAATGTAAACTTTTTAAACTAACTTGATAATGAATTACTATTTCATTTAAATAGGTTCATAGAAATTACTCTAATGTTTCTCTTTTGTTTCCATTTTAAAATACCTACATAGATTTTAATGACTCATTAATTTTAATCAAGCTTGTTTCCATTGTTGAGATATACTAATATAATTAAATTCATACTTGTTTAACAGTTATGTAGATAGAAATGCAATTGCAGACATCACTGAGTTTTATTAAATAATATATTCATAGTATTGATCGAACTATCCCAAATTGTCTTTATATCGGTTTGAATATGGTTCATTAATCGATTAACGCCGAACGTCATCCTTTCAATTATAAAGTTCAGTCCATCATTCCATGCCGCTTCACAGATTACCTAAAATCCAATAAAAAACCTAATTAGGATAGCAAGTATTCAAACTTTACAGGCATTTTTGACAAATGTTTTAGGTTTGTTGTTAAAAAACCACTAAAATGTCCTAAAAAGTAAAAAAAAAACACTTTTAGCCTTTATAATTTCATGAAAGAACCTATTACTACAAATAAGATCGTAAGCCGGAGATTTGATTAATCGAATCTACGAGGTTTTTTAAGCATTATTTTTTAATTACACATAACCTTAGTTTTGATTAGAAAATGAGCTGATGATCAATAAACAACTGATTTATAAACTTTTGCTTAAAAACCAAATCGATCATATCAACTCTTAAACAAAAAAAATCACATCTAAATCAGTCGATTTAAAGCTACGATGTCACAGACACCAACAGAAACGTCAAACTTATAACAACCGTCATTATCATCGGAGATAAATAATAACAGTCAATTGTTTTGCTCACCGAAGGTAATAATAGAATTATGACTATCCCAAACACTTTTAACATTATGTTAAATATTGTATAGTTAGCCCATCACGGACAGTGCACACGCGGTAAGAGACCGATTTCGACAGAGACTATTTAACTGTTTACTCAGAAAGAAACATTGTGTTTGTTTCGAGAATAATTAATAGTTATAACCTATTGTTAGTAACAATATATAAAATGACATTCAGTCTATTTGTTCAATACTCAATGTTCAATTCAATCAATTCAATGTTCAATTCTACTGTACAATAATTTAATTCTAGCGTATTACCGCTTAGAACTGCACTAGCTATACATAACGTGTAACCATTTCAAAGAAGCCTCGAAAGGCTACTTTGGTATCATAAAAATATTGTCGTAAAAAATACACAATTCCACATTCATGTACGTGTCAGTGATCGTAAGAATATGATATTACCGCACATGTACATATTTTTTTATCCTTCAGTTTAGGCCAGCATAATATTCAGAAACTAACCCTCTAGGCGTTGTAAATCCATCATTCTAATAATGTATTGTCTGATGTTGTTATCGTCGTACACGTATATGATTCTGATGGTGCACTGGTTATAATACGGGACCGAAATTCAAAGGGTTCTAGGTTCGAATTCAACTAAGTCAGTTTGAATGATGAGTTTTATTTTCTGTAGTCGATGTGTGTTCTCTTGTTTTTCCGTGTTATCCATGGTAGCCATAACATAGAGATCCTAATGTGACGATATAAGTGTGTGACCTTATTATTGAGTAGTGTTATATGTACATGTAATAATCATTTCATGGAAGGTAGTTCTGTAAAAGTATCGTAAAACGCAGGTTTTTATTAACGCAGAAAATCATGTAACAAATACTCTTATTACTTTGGTCTGTTAGTCCCAACGAACACACATTGTTGGGACTATATAAAAGTCTGATGTTTTCGAGGTGGATTCTAAGAATAAATTTTATAAAGTTTGGGATATTAATTCGTGTTAATTTTATATATTTCGGTTTTCAAAGATAAAACTTTCATGTAAGGAAACTCGTGTAAAGATTTTATCTGGAATATTACTGAAAAATTCATTAATTTAATTGTGGGTTAATTTAATATTCTTGTATTTATTTATTAAAATCCCATAAAATGTATTTAACCCACCTACTATAGCCCATTAAATGGAACCTAAATGGGCATTTTTTTATTACCTGACATAAATTTATTAAGTAATAAATTTTTTATCGCCCTGTTAATGCAATGTTCAGGAATCAAAAACAAAAGCTATTCACTATACAGAGAAGAAAATTCTTATTACGAATGTACGTATTCAAAGAATGACATCATTTTTAAAAAGATTCGCAGAGAAGTTTAACTACTATCACAGATTAAAAACGTACACACTACTCTCATTTAATACCGTATGCGACCGTGTAATGACATTAAACATTCAGTTTTTCTGTGCAGCATAAAACGTACGTAATACGTCATATTATGATATTTATAACACGTGCCTTATGTAGGACACAAAGCGAAAACTGCGCCTTAATTCTTCACGTCCTACCCACACAAGCAAACATATTTATTTTAACCCTCACACCAAAAATAATATTTAGCCACAAGAGAATATGTCGTTTCATTTAAGCACTGTAGGATTTATTTTCTATATCACAAACATTTTGGTGTAGGTAATTGGCGTTAAGAATCTTCGTAATAATATATCCTATAATACTAACGTCAAAAATTATTTAAAACTAAGTGTACTGTTCGGAAATAGAGCCGTATATTTCAGTTTCTAATTCATTATTCACTATTTAGGTCCTAAGGTGAAATTGCCTGTTACGTGGAAAAGTATAAATTTATCTATTTGGCCAGTATTCAGATTTAGATGTTGTAGTAAGCATTGTTCATAGCCGATATTATGGCTTTGTTTTGATTTTAGAAATAAGGTATATAAATAAGTATTTAAAAAAAATGTTAGCTTTTGGCAATAATTTTTGAATTTTGACAGAGAATTATTAATAACTTGGAAACAGTATATAAGCTAAATTTTGTACTAGTTATTAAACATAATTATAATTATCAACCAAATAATATGATGCAATGGGTAACATCCACCACAAATTTGCTACATCGCGCATTTTCCGATAACACATCAAAGCACAGACATCGAAGCTTCAAACTTACTTAATATTTTCTAATTAATAACATGTTTAGTGTTAAGATTTAGTGTTTTTGTTATGATAGTGTAAATTTAGTTGAACATAAACATAAACAAGTTTAGAATAGTAAGCGCAATAAATATTATCAAGCAATAATTTTAACGACATGTGCGATTGCATTGCGAGAAACTCGGTAATGAATATTGGATTTCATTCCTTTGAGAGCTATCGGATACGACGAATGTTTTCAAAGAATTAAGTTAATGTATAGACTGGAAAAATGATAGTTAAGTGAACTAAATTTTAATAAAACATCTAAATAATGTATATTATCTTTTATCATTAAATCTGCTTTAAGAATAAAAATGATTTATAATATAGTATTAATCATGTTTATTTATGCATTAGTAACAATACCACCCTTTAATATACACTAATATATAATAAAGTAATAGAAGTCTATAAATATAGTGGCATCTACAACAGATGGCCTTGTCGCTTTAGAAGTGATTTCTTCCAGTCAACCTTTAGTCATTAACCTAATTCAAAAGAAATCACTTTATGAGTTCAAAAGCTAATTAACTTCGTTAAAACTTGGAAATTTGTTATGATTAACTAGGAATGTTTGTTTGTATGTTTATTTAGGCTAGATATTGGAAAATCTGAATTAAAATTTGTTCATTTTTATCCTTAGAATTTGAAATTTAACACATTGCTTTATTTTCAAAAACAATGCATACTATTGTCCTGATACTAAGCTACTAAGCTGAAAGTGGAGTCGAGACGAGGTAACTCTTCTACGGTGAATAGCATAGTTACTTAATTTCATTCTATGTAATTTAAAACGCGAGTTCCTCGCAATGCGTTCAGTACAGTCAAATTTATCAATATGGTTAAGACGCTAGAGAAGACGGGGGTCCTGTGGGCTCACTTATTGTAGAGCACGATGTCGGGCCGCCAGATGTGGTCGGAGGGCACGTGGAGCATGTGCACCCCGCCGTACTCACGCGGCTCCCACCGCAGCTTGTAGTCGTACCACGACTGCTCCACCCACAAGTTCGTCGTCATTATCTGGTTCTTCAGGTTCTATGGGACAAAATTTGTATGTTATTTTTACGTATCGGAACGGAAAAAGAAACAGTTAAGATTTTTTTTCATTGCAATGGTGTCTCTACATATTTTAATTAATCTATAGATCGATAGTGCATATACACTTACATATGAATAACATTTAAACTATATTTTTTTACAATCATTGTTATACTCTCTTTAATGTATTTGAAAAGCTTCCTGTGAACTTACGGTGGTGATTAGTAAGGACTTAATAATATCAGTATAAAAATGTAATATACTGGCGTAGAGCGTTTACTATGTAAAAGCTTTGAATAACGTAGAAATTTTCGAACGAATTGTAGACATTTTCTAGAAATTGTTACAACAAATCCCAAGTATAACAATTGACCTACGGGTTCTTCCAATTATCTTTAGGCCACTATATACCAAAGTAAGTTGTAATTAATATTTAATATACCCATAATGCGGAGTTGGTTTATGCCCCGATTTCACTGACTGGAGACCGTGTTTCAAGCCTGTCATTTCTGGCTGGCTGTCATTTCTGATTTGTTTACTAACAGGGGTTTTTTCGTTATTTCTTCTCCTCTGTCAAAAAATACCTCATAAGTGGCAAAAACGTATCAATGACTTATACGAATTTCAACTTTGAATGTCAAAATATAATAGAATTTGATTTATATTTCCTGATTTTATAATGATAATTTGATTTTTATAAAAGGGTATCTATAAGGCCATTGAAGTCAATCCGAAGTTACTGAAATATTATGTTATATCTAAATACCTACGACCAAGTATGATATTAAAGTCAACGTTGTCAAAGAAATTGCTCCCGTCAAGTAAGGTGAGTAGGGTAAGTTGTCGATTAACTATTTCAAATATAATACAAAGTTAATATTTTGTCACAGGTTGCCTCAATCGTAACTTATTGACTGAGTTAATTTACACTGTGTTTGGCCTTAAATTGGCCCAGGACAAGGCAAGATAAGACTATTGCTTGGATTCATCTTCGAGTGATAATTAGTTTAAGAAACATGTATTTGAGAAACGGGTCGAAGGGTAAAATAAAAAAAAAATCTTGTTACTTGATGTAGAATATGATTTTTTCGTTGTTTACTTAACATTCCCAAGGTATGCACACCTAACCATACATCCCCTCTCCCCAAGACTATGGCTATGACTCCAGGTCTTAAGTACTAAGACTGAAACTCCACGATGGAGCATTAAATGCAAAGTTTTTTATGATACAAAAACTTTGTGTATCTACATTTTATATTTATCAAGTATAAAAGATTCTTCGGCTTGACAATCCCAAAGGATATTACATTTTTCTCACCTGACAAACGAAACGTCTACATTACGAGGGCGAAATAGGTGTATTTTGTCTTCATTTCCTTGTAGCAGATAACGACGAATTATGTTTGACATATAATATACGCATATAGACAGTATACTTTTTAACAGACGTGCGCCATTGTTAATGGCATTAGATACACGAGTCTTTTGTAAAAATTATCTTCATTGTCTTTATTTTATACGAAAATTACCGCCGGGACATATACGCAAAGGTTGTGGTTTTATATTTTATTTACAATTCATAAATTTTTAAACTACCGTATTTTATACTTTACGCTTATCTTAAGTTATAGTTTAAACTTTTACATATAACATAGATTTTATTTTTGCTTTCGACAGACATCTATTAAAGTTCTGCAAATTAACAACCTCCCTCATAGAACAAGCCTTCTGCTGAAAAAGTTGCATTAAATATTCCGTATACAACTCGTTCCAATAACTCACACTGTCCATTTGTAAATTACAACTCTTCTAAATTGCCACCATCTAAACTAGTTTTATTGATAATAGTCGTATCGATATTGACACTAGTACTTTTTTCATAGTAGACGGAAAAGTTTCATAAAAGACTCAAATCTTTCGAGCCAAATAAGAACATTTTTTTATCCTGAAGAATTTTACATAATACTTTAGGTCCGATTACATTATTTTTTTTATGACAAACATATCCTGAACTCAGTATTAACAGTTGACGAGGGAACTCTTTAAAGGTTAACGAGATACGGAAGGTATACGGAAAATTTTATAAATGTATTCAATTATGGGAGCTTATTCTAAACACCATTATAAGCTGAGCGCCGCAACCATGAGTGGTTTCGTATGATATCATTGATTAATTATGACCATATTGGGGAGACTCAGAATATTAACCCCAAGCCCACACCGGCAGATCGGGGTGTCTTAAGAGGCTAATGGAAGAACTTTTGTAAGGATCATATATTATCATTATTATTGTTAAATAATTAATATCATTATAGCTTTTAGTATATTTTATTACGAAGTATGTCTAACTAGTTACCACCCTCATGCTCGATTCAAACGCTAAACGAATAGCGACTTGACTGACAGTTATTCCTTTTTTACTCTTTTCTTAGCCTAAACTAACCCTATTTCTGTTTGTCATTTACATTAAAAAATCTCTTTAACCGTCAGCAGTACTTACAAATATTAAAGCTTGTTGATAAAAGTATTTAGTTTTATTATATTGTTATGTTGTATTAATCGTCTGCATATTTTCATTTAGGTAATGAATATTAAAGATAAATGAACAACCTGGTCATTGACTACTCAACGATTAGCGAATAATGCTGCGCCGCTAATGCTAAAACTGCCTTCCACATTCTTATAACGGCTTCAAATACACATAAAAGAATAATTCATATACGCATGATCAATCAAATATTTGTCTCAGCTTTTTTCAGATATTTCTGAGATTGATGAATGAGATTCTAGTTTAAGTTTCTGATCATCGAAGCAAAACTATACGAGCGTATTGGCCAACAAAGGCATAATAGCTCGTGGTTATCCGGTCATAGCAAGGCATACTCACTCAGATTCAGATTTTAGTCTGAATTGCAAATACTACGGGCTATGCAGAAACTGTATTGTTGTTTGTGAGTATAAACGCTCATGATAGCTTCAGTTTGAGTGAGATTTGCAGCAGTTTCACAATAACGTTCTGTGACAGCATGGCTGTAATTTACGCTTTGATCGCATGAGGATGATGTTTCATACTAGTGGCCAAGTGACTATAACAAAAATAAAATGTTATATGTTATAGTTATCAAGACGGACAGGACGAGATGGCAACGCGACGCCGGTGGGTGGCAATGAGTAATAATCTTTTTGATAATAAAAAGGTCGTCACGCTCGGCGTGACAACAGACCGCGGTAGGACGCTACGCGATGTTTTCTGTGAGATATATTCGACTTCGTAGTAGCGAGTGCAACTAGAAAAAGGGAACACGTCGTCGTATCAATTTATTTATTTAAAGTAAAAAAGGTACTTAAGTTATTGAGAAAGTTTTTGGGCGTCCTTATACCCTACTACATTGAAGCCAAAAGGAAGGACGGTTATCATTTTACTTCGTCCATATATATGTATGTATTTTCTCAAAACTTGTAAAACACATTTTATAACAATTCTCTAAGTGAGGTAAAGTTAGAAGTTGCGTAATCTATTGCGGGTAACGTACACAAAAGCTTCCCGCTTCCATAATAGTAGGACTTCACAATTTGTTTCAAAATGATCGAGAAATCACGCCACGCCCGACGCGCGACTGGAGAGCAGGCGTGACGGGGACGCGACGCTGTCGCGCCTGCCACGCTCGCTGTGACTTTCACACCTTGCCGCCGTCTTTCCGCTGTCGTCGCGTCACAGTCCTGTCCCGACCGAGGTAATAAACCTTACTAAGTGCACAGTGTCTCTAAAATAATATAAAAGTACAGTCATACACGATTGTGTAGCTGTATTGCTTCCTAATCAGGGGTTGTGTAAAACAAATAAATTAAAAAAAATATCTAGATATAATTACATCGAGTTTTAAAACAAAATGCATCAAATATAGCACATACCTAATAAAATGCTTTCACGTACCTTTTGCGACTACACCGGATCACGAATACGAACGTGATTTTTCCACGATATTGCGAATGAATAAAGACTGAACTATAACTAGTTAATCATCGAGAATAAATAAATGTAATGTAGTTACAAGTTATGACCTTGTGTTATTGAGTTAAACGCAAAAACGGCTCTCTAAACGATACGGACGATTTTATTAATCTATACCACATCGTTCCGTTGAGTTTCTGGTAATGTAACTTACCCAAAAAAGACTACATAAATTATAGTATTCAAATTAAAAACACGCTTTTACAATAAAAGCCACCCTTTGTCTTTATCATCAGACCCTGGATATCATCTAAGACTTATAGAGTACTTTTTAGGTCAAATCAAATGAATCCAAACTCGATTGGTTTGTTTCCTTTTATTTCAGATTTACTATACGAGTCACCCGGCTCTGCGACACTGATACTTAGAAGTGGTTTAACTTAGAAGATTTTATTATAGAACTCATCGCTACAGATGAAAGTAAATAAAAGTTTATAAAAACGAAACCTCTCACTTCTTATACGAAAGATCAGTTATCTTTACTCTTTCCTATTTATTTAAATATTTATGCGCACTATATAAATTATACTCCTATTAGACCCTTAAGAGGAAACAAGATAAATAAAAAAAAAAATCGCACTTTATTTAATAAATCACACTACAATAACAATGGGCGAATTGAATGCCAAGCAAGGTTGTCTGACAGCTCTGGGATATAACGTAACATATTAAGCAGGCGCTTCAAATTTGTCACATTGCAGCTTCCTATGTATTTTAAACGAAAATTTTCCTCAAAACGTTATACCTTCCTGTTTAGATATCACTTTTTAACAGCAAAGTTTATTGTTGAATCTATTTATTTACTTATTTTGGTCGCACAATTAAAACGTTATTTAAGATACGTATGTCCCGTTTTTTTGACTTTCAGACTTTTTCCCGCACTATTGATGACAATCTATTGTTTTTGGTTTGTATAATATCATAAAAAACTAATTAACCCTAATATAACAGTGAAGGTATTAATTTCAACGTAATTCACAAAAACGAAGTAAGAATTCCCACTTAAGTAAAACCAAGGTTCATTGGTCAAGTAAAGTCTAATTTCAGTCTAATACTATGTGTGTTGAGGCAGTCTTGTCAGCTAGACGCATTACCAACGAGACTACTTAATTCGAAATTAATTAGACCAATGACACAGTTTCTTCGCAAGCTTCACACAAAGTTGACTCATCACTAATTTGAGTCGACAACTCAGTAGGAAACTTATGTATTTACGTTAAGTTGTTACTTTAATAATGAATGCTTCGTTAAGACTTGAATGTGTGTTGTTAAAGTAATGAATTATAACAACAATGTGTTGTGAATTGTAATGCTAATGCGAAGAAATGTATAACGAGATATGTTTTGTCATAAAACGTAAAGAACCACACAAAGTCCTGTTTAATATCATTACAAAGATTGTTTGGGTTGGGATAGATATATTGCTTGCTATAAATAACGTAAAATTTTACTAAAGGCACAAGATTTAGTTATTAAAAAGACACTCACTAAACTCCAGCCAATAATGAAATAGATCGTATTGCGAACATTTACGCTGCTGACATAAATTCATTCGAAGCTCAGTACCAAGAATCAAATTATATTATATGTCTTGTCATTTGAGATACATGAACAATAATGTTAGTAGTCTAATTCTCTCATAGTCCACAAATGCATATTTATATTTTTTTATCTTGAAATGAGATTCTTTTCTTATTTCACTCATCATTCAGCTTTCCTGCCCTAATAAGCAGTACTTAGGTGATGTCGGCCAAGATGACCAGTGGCGGATTAGCAGACTTCATAAAATTGCATAAAATACCATTGAATAATATGTTTGAAATGATTTTGTTTATATTAATATGCGTAAAGACATATTAGTTAGATGAACAGTTTAATACCCAGCCTTTGATATATAACCTCATACTTTGATATATAATAGTGTGATATTACGCAAAGTCAGATTTCGGATCTAACAACGTGCGAAACCCCCAAGTCCATTAATGTTACATACTATTGTTCTACCTCTAATACAGCAACGTAATGTACAATACAGACGACGAACCCGTGCTTACATTACGCATTCAACAAAACAAAGTTTTCACTATTCATCGAAACAAAGCAACAAAACCATTACAAGGAGAAATTTGTTTCATTTTGTTATGAGAATGTCATTATTTTTAAATATTTTAATATTAGTTCGACGAGGTATTCACTACGGCACTTATCGGCCTAAAAAGCTCCGTAACTTTCTGTGGAAATGATAAAATCTCAAATAAATTTTTGAAAGCCGACCCAAGTTTCAAGTTTACTTAATCAGCAATTTTAAGTTTTTATAGTAACTCCAAGTTATTTGAACATAAACGAGTTATTAAAAGGTATAAAACATAACTTACTTGGATGAATGCAAAAAGTAAAGTAAAGTTTTCGGGAATTCGTAATTCGTAACCTTTTGTACCAATTTAAATATCGCCAAAGCTAACCTCGTTTCACCTCAGTTACTCTATCCGTTTAAAAGATAATTAGCAAAGTGTAAAAACTATTTACTCTCTATCACAACATCATAGGAGCTAATTATGTACTTGATATTTAAATCGACAGCAGTTTAACACTAAGTCTCAAGACAGACAGAGACATAAGGGAGATAGGTTAATTACATGCTCCAATATACTATCGACTGATCATTAATACATGCAGTGATCCGCAAAGAGCATATGAACATATTAAAATCTATGACAATAATACATGACAATATTGTTAGTAAACTTAACTTGACAAACAGCGAGATTCTGAAACGAGTTTTAAATATTAACACTACTTTAAATTGTTATCGTAATGACCACATAAAACCGTCGCACAGACGATTTTAGACGATATTTAAATGTTATTTTTTTGCATTATTATTTACAAAATGTTGCCCGATGCTTCGCCTGCGCGTGATAACCGAACAGCAATAAAAAAACCTCGTAGTTGTCGATTCCTCTCTATCAATGGTTGATAACCAGTGCTTTGTTGGTAAATATTTACTTTTATTTCACTGGAATATACATCTTAATCGATATCCCATAGAAATGAGATAGGTTTTCGCGGTATAAAGTAGCGTATGGCACTCTTCATTCTCCAAAATATCTCCACACCAAAAATCATACTATAAGGTCGTTCCATTGCGCCATGAAAGAACGTTAAACAAACACACTTTCGCAATTCTAATATTAGATTTTGACATTATGTTTATTTCAACGAAAAACTTTGTTTAACTGACTGTTAATTAATCATTATAAATTAAGGTAGTGTTCATATTTAAAGTTAGTTTCTGCGACCAGCTGCGAATAGCAAGTCTATTTAAAATATAAGTCCAGACAAGTTGAATTAAATCTATGGATTTTATGTTATATTTGCTAGTGCTACGACGTAGTGGCGTAGCAATAAACATAATTTCGACTTTTCATTAAGTTGTACGCTTTTCATAACATTAGCATACTATTATTGATCATTATCATAAATTAAACTTAAAATGCAACGGTACCAATAATATGTACGAGTAAATTTTGTTTATTATTAAAGAGGATCTTAAAAATCCTAATACCGTATACCTTATTTTGTGTAATGTTTTATTTCAACCTTGTAACTTTATAATGTTTAAACTTGTAACATCGTATACTTTGTCACAATATATTTTTAGTTGTAATGCTAAACATTCTACATATTTTAACAAGATTTCGTATTTCAATTATATAAAATTACTTATAGTTTATTAATAGGTGAAAGATACATGTAGTTATGTATGTAGTAGGTACTCTGTTTAATGTCCTGACCGCTTTTATCGTACTTAGTTAGTTTTATTTCTATCGCTATTTTAAAGTTTGGAAGTTATATGTTCTATATAAAACTTAAGTAATCATCGCGAGACACTACATCAGTCTTTCCCAAAAAAAAAATGTTTCCCGCATGTTGTTAACACTTTCATATTGGATATAAAGTTGAACTTTACAACAATTAATTTAACATAATTATGTTAAATAGGAGTTTTTGTGTTTTTGTGTTGAGTTAATAATTTGTTGGTTGTAAATTCAAAATTTAAAAAAAATAAAGAAAGATACAAGTTTTCAAGTGAGTAAGCATAACTATTACGTACCTCAACGTACGTAGCGTTTAATTAG
This sequence comes from Calpodes ethlius, assembly GCA_018251375.1. Classification (NCBI taxonomy): domain Eukaryota; kingdom Metazoa; phylum Arthropoda; class Insecta; order Lepidoptera; family Hesperiidae; genus Calpodes; species Calpodes ethlius. Next base: position 23,862 of record DWPA01000503.1, read on the forward strand.
AAACTTACTAGTTTCAATACTTCAACTATTTCCTATTTACTTACCGACTTATCTCACTAATCCACATGTAAATCGAACGAATGCCTATAGGTATGTTAGTTTAGCTAATTGCAATAATTCGAGATGTTATGCAAACCGATATCTAATCTCGGTTCTGCTTGAATGCAGTCGAGGCTTACTGAATGTGTTTGGATTGGCTGAATACTAAAGCAATCTACTTACCAATCTAACGGTGTAATATATCGTGGCCCGCATTCCGTCTTACAAACGACTTTTATCCGGTTTACTCGAATATGGATAAATTCTCGGTAAAAAAATTCCCTTCGTATGACGCGTCTACATCCAAGTGATGTCTTTCGTTAGGGTGCCCAGTAGAGTCTAAGTGGTATCATTCATTGACTTTATAAAAAATACCTCCTACATTTTAAATGTTTAAGTTCAGCTACTGCAGTTACCTTCACAATTAGATATGTTTTATACATTCTAATTGATCATTTTAGATTTTGTTTCTTAGATGCCAAATTTCAATGAAATCTAAGATATGAATTTGAGCAACTTTTATGACAATACTGTTGAAAATATTAATAATTATATTTATTACC
>DWPA01000504.1:0-24462 GCA_018251375.1 Calpodes ethlius
TTAATTATAATAATTTATTTACACAAGCATTACTGATTCGAAAGTATTGCTAAATTTTTATTTTTGCAATGAGAAATATTAGTTTTCTCTTTTTGAATATTTAGTCTGGAATGGGATTAATTCTCTCGTTTTTTTACTTTATTTCTCTTTTCATTCTTTTTTTGTTTAATTCTTCTTCCCTTCTTTCTTGGTTGGCAATGCATGGGTAATTTCATCGTTGTTACGGACGATGTGTGGCGGTATTCGCATACCATCAGATGAGTCGACTCTGAGTTTGTCGGTAGTTTACATAAAAAATATCACGACGAGTTCTAAGTGCTTGTAGCTGTCTTTTTTGCTAATATTCTCCTCATGTAAATATTGATCACAATAATTTGTTATAGACCCCTCAATTGTTCCTCCTTTCCTACAAAACCTACTTTTTTAGTATTTACAGCTTATTTATTATTTTCATTACTAAGTTGATAAAGAGTTACCTACATCGAAACCGTCTACTAATAGTTTGTAATGAGATATATTCAATACACCACCAATAATACGCACAGACACAATATGATTTTTTTTAATGTCCACACCATGATCACCACAGAGTAATTAATTAATAACTACGAATTTCAATTGTAGTTCTCATTAGGGATATACAATGTTCCCACGATTCAAACGTCTCTATCGCTACTATTAAATGATAAATCGACGTCCTTGCAGGGTTCTTGTTATTTTGGCATGTGCCTTTGTGTTTAATTGACACTATTCGATGTTTCTTGAGTTATAGCTAATTGTTATCTGTTATTCTCTATATAGATATTGGACTTATCAGGAATGTAACTACTGAGATATAACCTATTACTAATTTAATCAAGTCTTAGATATATCAATCATACATTAAGTGATGATTGTTGCATAGTGAACTAATTTTAAGTTAAGGTTTAGCCACCTAAGAATAGTTATACAACGAAATTCGTAACTTTATTTTTCATCACTCTTTATTAAATTGATGTAACTTTAATGGCATCATTATTTACTGTAAATAAAACAGTGTAGGAGTGTAACTAACCATTATTGTTCACAAGATGGCTTCTCTGCTGTTTTATCGGATATTCATAATTATAAAAAATATTCATACGCTTTTAACCGACTAAAAATTCTCAGAATCATCAATTTAAATGAACATTTCAGGAATCATTCCAATTTATTCAATCAAAATATAAAGCCATCTCAAGGCGAAAAAAATTAAGGACCATCACAGTGATTCCTTCATTAAGAAAACTATTGGACAACTAAGTCTCTAGTGTGCGTACGCTCTTAACCAAGCCTTATAAATAAGCATAATTCAATACTATTGTTCAACATTATCTTACGATATATTCCGCTGTAATTTTAGCATCTGCTTAAACAATTCTTTAGAATACGTATATTTTATTATATAGATTATTTTACATTACATATCCCTACATTGACAACCCTAGTTTTAATGTGGTTTTTACTTGCATCTCAGTGTATTCTAGTGAAACTTGTAAATAGTCATTACTCGTCTATTATGAATAAATATTTATTACAAATTTTATTAACCACTTGTTTTAACATTGCTATTAACTTCGATGATATTATATGTTATGATAAACGTAAGCACTATGCGAAACAACATAAATAATTCTCCGGGAATAGTTGTTAAATGAGCTACACAGAAGAACATTTGCAACAATGATTAATTTCACACTATACGCTTCACACGATGTTCATCCAATCTATTGTGACAACCGTATCCTTAATAATTTAATTGTTGTCTTAAATTGCAAAAGCGTATTGAAATCCGTTTAATTTATCTTAATTTGAATTGCGTAAATACATAATTATGATAATTATAAATACAAATGAAGACTGATGAAAATAGCCGATAAATAAGGAGGTGAACTACCTAATGGTAAGTTAAGTAAAATTACGTCTACAGACATCAGTAACGAAAAAGATATCACCAATATCTAACCAGGTAAGCGAGAAAATAAAGCTTGCAAACACCTCTAATTAATATCTGTCTGTTAATTTATATGGACATAACATTTTTTATTTGCGACACGCAAAAGAAAGACTGCCTTTAGTTTTAGTATATGAAGATGCAGATGCGAACTCTCTAAACAATATCAATTTCTAGTTCTAATGTACTTATTAATAACTGATTTTATTATAGTTATTATTGATTTTTCTTAGTGAGAAGTTTTTAAACTATAATTATTTCTATAATGTTTTTGATTTAAATTTGTGGTTTTTTAATTTGATTTGTCGTGTATCTGATTTAGTGTAATTGGACTTGATGTCCGTTCTAGTAATTACAAATAAATAAACATAATAAAATGCAAGTGAACATCTGTCCGCGTGAAGCTGTAAACGCCACCAGGGCCAACGGCAACAGTACAATCAAAAAAGAAAAGAAGTAACAGTATCTTTTACTGAAAAGACATTACTAAGGACTAGATAGTTGTTTAGCCCTTATCATATTTGCACTATAATTTACTGTGAAAGATTATGATTTCCATATCTATTTGGAATTCAATTCTATTGTCGGCGAAGTCATTAATCAAACCGCTTGACAAGTTCATTATGATACAAGTTATTTGATTGAAAAGGATAAAGTGCTCAATGGGAGTGTTAGTTCATCTAATGTTTATAGTGGTGGCGTCGTAAACATTTTATGAGGCATTACAGTTGAATAACATTTGTTAAGTGTTACCTCATACATGTTGATATTTTCATCACCGTACAATATGAACACGCGGGTGAATTACATACGTCAATAAATATTGCTTTTAAAGTTATGACAGGATACGTAATGAATATTCTATGAGCTGAGATCAAAATTACAGAAAATGATTAGAAGTCTACTAACCAAAGTTCTGGTATCATAATAATATATATATTTTATCTAAATCTGGATAAATTTGTTGCTTATATCAAAGCTATTATATTTATTTATTATGTAATTTACGTTCAAATAGTCTTAGATCTTAATACTTGTTCAGTATTAAAATTTCTCGAAACCTTAATATATTTATGTCTCATACAAACTTCTATTGGAAGTTGAATCACGTCCTAAAATATCAAGAAGTTAACTTACTTCAACCTATAATTTGTATCAACTTGCTTAAATGATTTTGCTATACAAAATTTAACTTAATCGCTAAAGCAGTAAGGTTTTGCATTGTAAATTGGTTGTGAATTGACTATTTCTAATTTACAGTCATAAAATTTTAACAGCGTGTTTACGGCCTATTAACCTGACCTCTAGGCCAGTTTATTCTGTTAAGTTCATTAATTTGATGTCAATTTTAAGTGTCTCCGATCGATAATCTACATTTTGATACCTCACGTATTTTAATCGAAAGTATAATTTTGGGTTCAGATGTAGCATAATTCTCAATGCATTCATCGGTTCCATCAGTATATGGTAATATATAAAGTTATTACATTTTTTAATTTATTTTATACGATTTTATAGTTCATGGTAAGGGTATATATTGATGACAAGCTGTGCCCGCGAACTCGTCCGCGTACATTTTAACAAAAAGTGTTTTACTTTATTTTGTTTCAGCGGCCTAAGTTACTCCTTATTACATCAGTTACCTGCCAATAAAAGTCACGTCAAAATCTGTCCAGCCATTTCAGAGATTAGTCAGAACAAACAGACAAAAAAATTGTAAAAAATATAATTTTGGTTTATATAACGTATCTATATGCATATGCAAGTATTAAAAAGCGGTTATTTACACCAATATTACAAACAGACAATCCAATTTTAATTATATGTATAGATACCTGTTCTTAGCATTAAAATAATGGCTTAAGTTGATCGATGACATTTTTCCACTATTATCTGACACCTGCAATTTTGATACGTATTGCAAATCGCATTACAACATTTTTCATTCTAGTGACCAGCGAGATATTTTAGATTCTAACCAATGTTACAACCATACTTATTACTAAAATATTGTCATTGATGTGTCAACTACATAAATATTTATTTTTATTGATTACAATGTTGTTCTTTGCTTATATACTTTTATTTGTTATAAGCATACAAAAATTAGGGGAGGCCTATGTCCAGCAGTGGACTTTTAAAGGCTGATAGATAGATACAAAAATTAGTGTTACTAAATAGTAAGACATACAATAGCGCGCTGTATAAAGACTACATTTATGCTGGGACCAGACATTGACAGCCAGATAACATGGCGTCAAACCCACGCACCTACTCGATCCTATCGATACCGATGCTTTAAGTCGATTATATTCGCATAATGCAATTGATTATTTAATGATTTGTGTATTACACGATTGGGGTCTACATCCAGTGGGCGTACCGTCAAGTTTTCAATACCAATCACGAGAATCTACCAAATCAATTTATTATACAAAACGGATATTTTTAATGCAAATTCATCGATAAGTAAGTTTTTTGCAGCGCCAGGTACTATAATTAGTTTAAAGAACAATCAATGAGGGGTCTTTGAAGTATAGGCGAGAGTGTCAATGATAATATTACGTCTAATTATATTTTACGGAAAATTATATTACGCAGTAATGATCGTCAGAATCACAGTGTTCTGACATAAAGTTATTTAACTTAATTATACCTTATATTATTGTAATTTTTATATTAAATTACATAATTTACATTAAACAGGAATAAAATCCAAAAAAAAATTAAATACCTGAAAATAAAAATATTACGTGGTAATTTTACATAAATTTCAGCAAGAACCCGTAGTTTCGAGAGTAGGCGGTGCAATTTCATAGTCTTCTGTAATATATGAGCATTTGAGACGCTTTAGAAAAATTAGTTAACAAAGAAGTTCATTCAAAACATGATATGGTTTTAACACAATCGTAACAATATCGTTTAGTACAACTAATACAACTAGTACTAAACGATATTTACTCATTGATAGATTGGTTTCTAAATTGAGAAATCAAAACTCCATTATTAATTTAATGTACTCATAAGAATCTTTATCAAAACATCTGTTTGAACATCTTAAACAAATTTAAATGTCCAACGTCGCGTCCACGTCGGTAGTTTGCAAAGTTAATAATTCAACGGAGAGACGATCCGAAGATCCTGATGGACGGATCCGTATAGCGTAAATAATTGAATGTCAAACATGAAATCAGGCAGATTACGTGTGACCGTGCGCAGGCGCATACGATTCACGAGCTCTCCGGGGAATTAATCCCTTTGACGCTTCGAGATTACCATCACACTTGAAGAAAAGAAATAGTGGTATGCATAATTTTGATTGCATGGAATAATTATATTGTTGATGGTAGTTTTAATGTACTCGAAAAGAAATCCTAAAAAATGTATATTCATTTAAAGTAATGAATAACAATTAGCAATTGAATTTCAAACGGTCTTGCCTTTTGCAAGTATTTTTATATACTTTTATAAAATGTAATGAAAGACGTATGAGCTAACTATTACACACAGCACAGTAACTATTTACTAAAACCATAAATTGTGTACTAATAGCTTTTAAAATTTTTGACTATTTATCCGTTCGCTTATTCATATCATCTTCTGCTTATCTCATCTTATATGATGTTCATTGATGTATTGTAGTAAGCTTGAAGTAACATTATTGTTTTATCTTAATCGATTCACAAATAAAAAACTAAAGTTTGAAATACCATCTGAGCATTTCATGTTCTTATCGAGTGTGGGTATTAAGGCGTTAGTTTCCTGAGATACGAAGCGAGGGCGCTACTAATGGTTAATAAGTCAAATTTAACATGAGTCAATTCTGAAGTATTTAAAATATTGTGAGAATGTGTGCAGCAATTTCGAATCGAAGATTTTTTGACATATTTATAATTCATCTATTCCAAAATTAACAGCGAATAAACTTTTTAATATCTTGCAAGTTCACATTATTCATTCATCATCGAGTAGCAACCCTTGTTCTTTTTCTTTTGATTCCCTTAAAAATAACTCCGAAACTGTAATATATTATTATATTTCCAGTGTATTTCAATAATTAGTCCTCGGACCAAATTCCAATTATTTCCGCTCGCTAGAATCGCATAAAATAGGATTTGGCTCGTCGACAGTCAGATTCACCGTTCTTACAACTCAAGGATCTGTCCTAAGAGCTGTTTGCTTTAGTTAAGTGTTCTGTTCACGTAATAAAGTATTAACTCAACAAAGTTCAAGTGTTGTCTATAAAAAGTAATTATTGTCACGTTGGTAACAGGAATGATCTACGTCATAGCCGTAAGTGTGTACAGTGACTCACAGTGTAGCGGTCATCTTCTAGAGGGTCTCGATAACTTTTGCCATGAGATGCGACACCGTGAATTATGGGTACATGGTATTATTGGATTGTTGGATTAATAGCGATGGGCGACGAAAGATTGTTTGGTCAATGTAAAAGAAAATCATATTGAATTTAAGTTGAAGGTGTTGTTCAACTTATTAATATTAGGCCCACTTAACGTACCTAATATGTTATTTAATTAACAATTACAGGTTATTTTGTATACTTAGTTTTATTAGTAACTAGTGGCCTGGCCCTGTTTTACCTGGGTTGAATTGGAATCACATTGCTGACCGTTAGCATGCTATTTTTTTGCGTGAAAATTTTTATTTCGCGATAATTTCTAAAACATCAACTTCAATTACAAAGTGCAAAAGATAAATATATTACAAGTAAATTCTTGTCTTATTAAACATTTATTTATGCTACATTATAATAATTAAAACAGTTTAGCTAATAAGTCGTTTTCCTGACAAAAAAAAGATTAAAATAATTACCGTGAGTTATCCCTGCAAGATATAATAGATACGCTGTTGTGGATTTATTTTTGTAACTTTTCATGAGAAACAGTTCAATTACACATTATTTTCATGTATCTTAAATAGTGTTCTTGACCCAACGCATGCTGTTGGTAGTTTTATAGGAAAGCTGCCAAGTTGCTCGATTTTTTTCAACTTAGATAAAAATAATTGTTTATTTTTTAATTGAATTTTGCTGTTGGCCATATCGGCCTTTCCAGCTTCATGCGGATAGACAAATAAAGCTGGCACACGATATTACAGTATTAGTTGTGGACAGAAATCTGGAATATTTTAAATTTCCTATGGACGTAAACTTTGAATAATTTTATAAACACTAAAAAACTAAACAGCAATAAATATTATTAATTAATGTTGCTATTTTTTGGTGGTAGAAAACAAGAAGAGTGACCACAGGATGGTAAGAGTTAGTCACCAGCCATGCGCATTTATAACACCAGAGACAATCAATGTCCTACCGGTTAACATGAAGCCTATAGATCATCTTTTTAGTTGGGGTTTCGATGCTGCAAGTCCAAAAGTGTTAAAAAGTTCGATTGTACGAGTAAATGGTAACGAGTAATTGTGCGAGTAAATGTAAAAAGTAGATGTCGAGATGATAGAATTGAATTTGGTTCTTCGGTGCACAATTATGCTAAGGAAACGGTTATGTTACAAAAGCCATCGATTGACAGCAATTTAAATTTTATGACGCCGATCGAATCGCATATTTGCTATTTGAAGAGTATCTATCTATGTGTCAGAATTTTTAATATATTCTCCAAAATATTTAAATTTTAATTTCTTGACTCATTATGAGATATGGTTATTAAAATAAATTTTAACCAAATAATTTAGTAGTTAACATAAATGTAATACCAAAATTTGTAAAATCGATAGTAGGTAGCTTAAATTTGAAGGTGCAAAAAACTTTCATACTGTGCATAAATCCAAGCTAAAGCCTTCCAAGTATTACTGTGAGCTAAATAATTCGTCTCAGCGGCTTTCGCGATGGCACAGGTGACTTAATCTGGAGATATACGAGATCTCCATTCGTGCATTACCGCAGACCTCTAATACAGAATATAAATCAATGACTTTATATCACGGGTTCGGTCTCCGCATTGAATAATGGACTGGAAATGTATCATGGTGACGCGCACAGCACCGTATCTTTATTATTATTTATTTCCATTAACTTTCTGTCTTTCGGCTTCCTTTGTCCGTTACATAAATTGAGATTAGTCGCTTTTGGTTTTTGAAGTTCGACGTGAGGAATCTTTACCTCGCTCATACGTCTTTGAACATATTTACAATATAGGTACGTTCATACTTTATAAATTAAAATACCTTATAAATATTCTTCAGTCCTATTACCATTATGTACTATTTTATCATTTAATATCACTATTTGCTATAAAAGCACTTAGATAAATTGAATACATCGCAACATTACGCGACTAGTTCTATAGCTTCTGTAATATTGATGCAAAATTTATTATAACTTCGAGCACGGCTATTGAATTATAATTAAATAACGGTGCGACTTTGATACGTCCCGCAATTCTTAAAGGTCGTTTGACACTCGTAATTCGTGTCGGCCGACTCTTGCGGAGATAAAAAAAAATAAAGATGATACGTAAAGTTATATTATGTTCTTAATTAAGGCTACAGCATCAATTGAGATCAAGGAATAGACAAAAAAGTTGAGACCAGACCAAATCTGTCACAATATTATCAATTCTAATCAAATATTGAATTCTTAACCATGAAGTCGGATCCATTACTAAGCGAGGAAGTCGTTTAGGATAAAATTCATCAATTTCACCGACAATTTGACATATTGGAAATATAAAAAATAAGCATATTTTTGCAGACAGTCGATTTGCATGATACGAGTAACTTCTCTCTGAAAACCCGTTAAGCTGTCACATAAATCAATTTCAATTTCTGGATTGTCACTGTGAATAAACGCCTCAACAGCTTTGACGCGTGTTCCCTTATTGCTTGAGTGAACAGCGACCTTTTCGAACATGCGACTGGTATTTGCAGACGAGCAGGCGTGCTATTGATGCCCATTTTAGTACGGCAGTAGGACGATGTGTGTCTAATCGGATGAACCGTGTCTTAATGTTAATATTCTGAATATCAGCCAATATGGGCTTTTGAACAGTTTACGAGTTTGAACGCGAAACAAATGGCATTTAATGCACGGTTTTCTAATTAATTATGTGATAATTTAAGTAATGGGTAACGGTAATGAACACGAATTGCATTGACTTGTAGAACTAACCAAATGTTAAATTAATTGATAGTAATTGAAATATTATACTGTGAATCTATTAGAACATATGTTTGTAATTGTATCATAAAATATTAAGACCAGGATAATATAACTGTGTACAGATAATACAAAAATAACTGTATAATGGATTTTGGTCAGTGGGTTCGAAAATATTGGACTTCAGAAAAGAGAAATTAAATATAAAGTCTGTGCGACTTAGCCGTTTCTGTAAATTTTACAGGTATTTCGTTATGGGAAACCTTTCAGCTAGGATTAATAATCTTGTCATTTGCTGCTTGTGGAAAATGTCGATACTATTGCATCCGTGAACGCAAAGAACAAAGGGGAATAAACACGACTTGTTCTCCAAGATCTACAACAAACTTATCGGTATCCCCTCCGTAAACAATATCCATTATTTTGCACCGGACCTTATACTTTGGTTAGCCTAGCGTTATATAGTACTAACAATATATTTCCTCATGATTCCCTTGAATGAGTGATGTTTACCGAAAACTTTTTTTGTTTATAAAGACAGGTCTTCGATTCAAAGCGCACCGTGTCGTTCCAATATTTGGTATAACCTTTGTTCAAACAATTGAGCTGGCAATGGTTTATGTAAAACATTTGTCCAGACACCTTGCGGGTGAATGCTATTGGATCCATTTCCTGTTTGCTGAAGATAAGGGTTTCATCAAACATGCTGAGGAATGTTAACATTGGATGAGGATAGGGACACCCGTAAGTTGCGTTCGATTTACAAATAATATATTCTTGTAAGAGTCAGTTCTGTTTGTATGGTGAATACCTCCACACTACATGACTTCAACGTACTGCCGCGGTTTTTATAGTTGGTTATAATTTTTCTTTGCTTAAATACCGCCATTGCTGATCTCTGCTTAGTCCAAAAGGTTGAAATGGCTTATAGCTTTAAGTCCGACTTTTGTACCACAGTCATTATGGTGTAATAAAGTTTAAATAATAAATAAATACTATTAATAATCACACCATTATTTTTTCTCACAATCCACTCTTTGACCTCATCATTTTATTATGGATAGGTGGACAATATTCTAGTCTCCGTTAGACTTTGAGTATACAAAGCACACAATGCAAGCTGATTGCTTAATTTACTCTTGAAATTCAATGTTTTTATGATAACATAGACGAATACATCGATTACTGGAAAAAATCATGACAAAATCGTTTTTAGCTTACTCCTTTAAATAGTTAGTTTCTGTAAATAAATCAACATAAAGTACCACGTGTTTACTTAGTCATACTTATATACTACATTGATGAACTGAGCAAATCATCTTAGTATTTCAATTATTGCTTTCTCTGGCAAAGTACTTATGACGTAAGTCTTAATTGCCTGTAAACTGCAAATAAGCATTACGTGTTACAAACTTATACTATTTATATCAACAGTTAAAAACTACTGCTATGCCGCGAATCAAGTTCCTAGGAACTACTTTGGGTATCGGTTTAAAGGTGTGGTTTCAGCTAGCAACTTGCAAATGAGACTTTAAAACTGCTTAACTAAAAAGGCGCGAGATACAGATAACGGTGTTGGTTCACCATTTTAGATGTTTATTATAATTGCTCAATCGAAGATGTATCAGGGCAGGTGTGGCGCTAGCGTAATAAATGTATTTTTGTATTATCTATGGAATGTAAGTATTCTGATAACAGGCATGGTCTTATCGCTTATTAAATAATTATAAGTATCTACGTATATATTAGGGCTAATCGAACCGATTAGGTGTCCTTTGATTATTGTAATGCTTTAGTATAAGTGGATTCAGCAAATAAACAAAGGAAACTCGATTAATAGAAACAAAAGCTGTTAATTCAGTTAAATTAAAGATCTTATAAGACTTTATGATTGGTGAAGTTAAGTCATAATCCAATTCTGCAAGGGACCAACATGGGTGTTTTTGGGCTTTTAAATTACACTGAGAGAACCATGCATAGGACTACTTTTAGACTAAAGCCACTTCTTACTGTGCGTCTATTTCGTTAACTACGGTCGGATTAAGTCATATACATTGTTGTCGAATATAGCTTCAATCATTACGAGTAAATATCTGCAAAAGTTATAAAAAAGTCTGTAACAGAACCAGCGTACTAAATAAATTTATAGTATGAAAATGTTATTGTTTTTTATAAAAGATATATATTTAATACCTTATGTATGATTGCACGGTCTAGTTGGTTACAAATACTACCATGCAACCTTACCATACTACTATAATTCGGGATTATATTGAACATATACTACTCTGTTCAGGTAATAAAATGTACTTCTTACAAAAGTTATCGTGGACTAAATGGTATGTAATTATTAATATCTTCCCCATACCTCTTTTCATTCCCCTTTCCATTCTCCATAATGTTGTCTTCACATTATGAAACTAAATGCAATGTTATCTCCTGGTGAATGTGCATATTATTTAAACAGCAACAATCATTTCGTTTAGTCGAAGGGGTTCTTTTTGCGATGTATGAGCATCCGGGTTTAGTGGGAACTTCTAGATAATACTGGTATGAACTACCAATGATTACGGTAATCGCTCCAATCTATCTGTTACTCTGACATTAGACAAAGTCATGACCCCGACCCTCAAAGGTTTGTTCACTTTGTATTTATTGAAATATATCTTGAAAATCAACATTAAGTTCATCAAATTTTCTGTCAGTTTCGATCTTCTATATGAACTCGTAAAGACGGTAAGTAGACACGGATACGTAGGTGGCTTCATTGAGGAGAAATGTTTAGGACTGCCAGGGTGGATTTGTAACAAATATATTTAAATTTAGTGTTGGTATACGTCTTATTGGAGTTAAAACAAGTACAGAAGGGAAATACTAACGCATGTAATAGTTTTATTTCACTATTTGAATGTTCGATTGATAAGCAAGGAGAATTAAGTCCTTAAAAATAAAATAATTGCATGACTCGCTGCAAAAATAAAACCGTAAGACATACGAACTTCACAGTTTAAGTGGTTGAGTAAAACAACATAACAACAAACAACATAATCGAAAAATAAACTTATCGTGCCAGCAATATTTCCGCAAGGCAGAGATAACATTAAGTCATTTGTTTATTAAAAATTCATTTACGCAAATAATTGTTTTCTTTAGTTATACGTTATTGGGTTCCTCGGGATATTCAGAAATACAAAGAACCAGGGAAAGTCTAAAGTGAAGATAAGATAGGCTCATATATTTATTATAAAAAGGTATTTAATTTAAGAATGTTTGCGACATTCATTTAACGAATCCAGAAATCAGAGACGCAAAAATTTCAAATACTAATAAAATTATAATTGAATAATATATTAGTGATGAATAATCATATTCTATTATTTTATTGACTTTTAATTAGTATTTTTTTACAAAGTAACTTGCAATAGATTAAATATTAGTTAACTTGTAACTTAATATTAAATATCATGCATAAAATATTTAATATTAATAGTCCTTTTGGGATTTGAATCCACAATATTTGGTTGACGTGTAGGCCTTGACACCATAAAAGCAGGAAGTTTCGAGTATTGTAACTTCCTTGGTGTCTAACATACTTCACGGCTGAAAGCTATCATCAAAATACCTATAAGTATGTAGATTGGGTAGTGGATTTTTTACAAGTTTGTTCTTAAAATAATGATTTTTATTTAATCAATTAACAACTGTAGTACAAGTATACATTGCGCGGTATATAACGATAAAGAACAGGACATTTGAAAATATATGTAAATTTATTAACCACAGACTGTCTTTGGCGCTACGATAATAAACCCGAATGCAATTAAACTAAGCTATGAATTTAATTGAACTTTTAACAAATAATTATTTATCTGAAAATCATTAGTTAATTATGTGATATACAATATATGTAATATTTGAAATCATTGTTAAAGTTTAGTCGAAGCCTAAAATTTTCGCCATAATTGATTTCTCTGCGCTCCAATGGACGTGTACTCTTAGCATAGTCATTTATCTTCGTCAAGCCCTGTGGAAGAGGTCATGAGTGAGGTAGGTTAAGCGATAATACAAACTCTATGAACTTTTCATAAAACTAATAAGGAAATAAGCTCTCAGCCGACTAAGTATGTTGAAGCTATTAAATCTACCTGATATTTAAGAGCTAACGTGCAAGTTTGTTTGTTTTAATCTTCCTTATTGTTGATTATTTAATAATAAACTTATTTATTGAAGTGACTAGAGCCGTCGGAATTAAAACGTTAGTATAATCGGAAGCAGTGAGCGACGAGACATTGTATTTAGTTATGGTAGTTCCGATCGACATTTTATTTAACTTCTCGTGGAATTGGGAACAGTTTCTATTGTGAAGTGGCTTAGCTAACCTTACGTACAAAAGGAAGAAACAAAAAGTTATAGGTGTAATACCTCTGCGTCCAAGATTCTAAGATTCTAATACGCCAATATTTTGACTGTAACATTAATATTGGGAGGTAATGGGATGTTAATTTAAAACTCCTATCATTCTTCATTTTACAGAATTAAAAGATCTAAGGGTATATTAGCTCTAAGACAGGCAGAACCACATTGTACTACCTGCGTAATATTAAAGTGTCAATTGATTTAGCATATTTTGGTTTCACTATCAGCTTTAACTAGCGTAAGGTCAATGAATTAGCGGGAGTTCTTATCGCTAATAGGGTAATCGATGTTGATTACTAATTCGATTAGGTACTTCCCTGTTTTAGTTAGAGAAGTAGGTCGGCCTTTGTTTATATTGATAGCAAACAAACGCGCCAACAGTACCAGGGACGTCGCCTTGCACTTGCTTTGAAAATTAACTAGCAACATAGTTAGACATTACCACAAGGAAGACCTACCTAAAGCGAAGACAACGGTTTGGCTACAAGTATGAATTTAGAGTTATCGTAGAGCAGTTTGCTTAAAAACTCTAATAAATTGCCTTCACTGCTGATTTATCTACTGCTCCCGAGAAGGAGCGGTGTTCTGCAGACTTCTTAATAAATATCACTGTGACGCAAAGAGGTACCAGTAATTACTTGCGATGAGGTTGGCTATTATAGATTTATGGATGGTGAATAAGCTTTAAAATATATGTAACAAAACATAATATTTCAGTTTATTTGCTATTATATTGAGATTATATATCTATACTAATATTAATAATGCAAAAGTGTGTTTTTTTGTTCTTTTTTCACGGTAAAACAGAGCGTTATTATGGTTTGATAGTTGGAAGGATGGTGAGTGCCAAAGGCTATTTGCCGCGCAAATGGATCTCATTTCTACGGGAAGATTCTTTTTCATGTATATTTCAGCCAACTTAAAGAACTTTGTTTAAAATAAAAGTATTTCCTGGCATCCTATGATACAGAGGATTCGACTTTTTTATTGCTGTTCTTTCTTCCCACGCGAGTGCAGCCGCGGGTAGCATCTAGTATTATAATAAAAGCACTAAGAATAATCTAAACAAAAGAAGCCAGTACGTACATCAACCTAAAAAACTAATTGATTAGATTATTTCTTTACAAAGTAATTCTATTTTATCGAAACTTAATCAATTCTTTTGTTTTTTACTAACCTAGAAATTATCGTAAGGGTGGGTAGGTATAGCAAGTTCAATGTATGTACCTATGTGTACATTGATCTATATGTCATCTTATTAACCTGTATTAACGCTATTGTCAACGCCATTCCCGGATGCATCGTAATTAATACAATAAAATTACCGCGTTTAATGTCTCTACTCTATGTTAAAGTCCATGTAGGAGTTAACTAGTGCACTAAACTGTTGGACACAACAGTTTGACGTAATTTTTGCCGAGTTAACTAAAGGGTTAGGTCGCAGATGTTGGACTAACGTATAATGTTTCCTGAGAAGTTGTTATTAAAGCAGAATTATAACTTCAAAATTATAAGTGTTTGTTAGGGGATAACTTTGCTTACACAATTTATTAATATTAATTTTTGATTACTTAAAAATGACACAAAATTAAAATATCTTTCAATGTTCAAAATGTTCATTACATCATGGTCGTTCATTCATCCAATTAATACATTATATCAATAACACTACAAAACTATGTAATTCTATGACAAAAAATACAATTTAAGCATTCTACGAATACCATATAATATTTTCCTGTGCTTTTATGTCATCATTAGAACAAATTCTGTCACAGATTTTTATAGGCACAAAATATTCTGGTCTGTTTACGTTATATTATTCGAAAGTAGGCTATTGCACTAAGCTTTTAAAGTTAACGACTCACATATTTGATAGTTAAGGTGGACTCAAATTCCTGCTCCTCTAACCACCTCCTCACCAATAACCATAATATTTATTTACACACCAAAGTATTTTGTAAACATTTGTGCATTTTATATGGTTTATAAAACTTTATTGTTCTTAAATAAACAAAGTTGAGTCTTGGATTATTTTACTTAAAATACTTGAGAAATTTTATCACCCGGAAACTAGCGACCGTATAGGGGCGGCCTAGAATTCTGATCCCAATCCCTCTCGAGAGGCGACAGCCGCCGGCCCTGCTTGGTGGTAGGGCTTCGTGTAAGGACTGGATTAACAATATATTATTATTAAATCATTGATATTATCAGTGGTATTATGTCTCCCTTTTGACCACATCGGTAACGTAGACCAATAACTCCTTTGTCGACTATTACATAAAAATAATAAAATAAACTTTACAATAATAACACTTAGAACCGTAACAGTTGCACGTATTATGTAACTATTTTTAAGAGGCCTTTAAAGACTAGCTTGTTTAGATGAAAATGTTCCCATAAAAAGAAAAAATTCAAAATTACTGATTAGGTATCACTTACCAGTCGATATAACCACACAAATATATATTTTTTATGCTTCATTTTAGGCCAAAATAGTATTAAGTAAACTAACTATCTGGGTTTTATAAATTTATAATTTATGGAATATAAGTTATGCAGTTTCCCCTCGAGTTAGTTATGCAAAATAAATTTGTAATTAGTGTAGATTCAATAAATTTGTCACTTGTTTCGGAAATATTGTATATCTACACGAAATATATAATTCGAATTTTAATGTATAATATAAATATATTTTAGTATTTTTTCGATCACAGGAAATATCTAATTTGATCTGGTATTTGTACATTTTTGAAATATCCGCTCTGAATAGGTTACATTAACTAATAGCTCAATAATATATTATAAATTATATATAAAAGGGTCATAGAATACTAAATGAAGCAATCAAATTAATTTTACTAACGTTTGAAATTGTTGCATGTTCATTTGAATATTAATACAAGACCGCGTGCGGTATAATGGCTGTTATGGCGGGAAACGGGAATACAGAGAAATAAATAAACCAATAAACTCGATCACTCACCATTTTAATTGCCAAGAGCAAAAATAAATTCAGCCACGGTCTTGAATAAATCATACATAAAATTTAAGGTTGCCACTTGCGTCCATTGAGTCCAGCACGAATATTAAAACGTCCTTTTTGAAAACCACACCAACATTTTGTCCACACAAAACGTACATTTATAAGTTTATTATTCGATAATTATAACAGATAAAAAACGATAAAAAAATTTAAGAAAGAAAATATTCGAAATTCATATTATTATTTTTTTCAGTCCGCTGCGTCGTTCCCGCGCTTTTCACACTACTACTTTTTTTTCACAGACGACTATAATGGTTCACGCTTCGTAGCATACTGCCGTCGCGGAAGCTTAGTTCGTTCGTAATGTAGCAATTTCATTTTACTAGCGGCTAGTGTGTGGAATGCATGCGAGATTTCGCTGGTCTCAGTAAAAACATACTTATTTTATAAATGTGTCTATTGTTAATTTAACTCATCAAGCCGAGGATTTTTCAATCATATTATATTTGTAATACTTTCTTATAGTGAAAAAGTACTTCTTTACGTATATATTATAAAGTTCTACTATGATTATAGTTACGTACTGTGGGAGTAGGTATGAAGATATAGTTTTAAAAATATTTCTGTCATTTTGTTAAATGCCAGAATAGAGTTAATTTTAGATATTGTATTGATAGTATTGGCAAGCGTCTAACAGTATTAACACAGTACCGATATTATTTTTAAACTCGATTATTTATTTAAGTCCTAGGTATGTTAATGGTTAAAATTCATGTAGTAATTTTAGATTTTCACACAATTATTAAGTACCTATTTCAATGTATTCACTTCACAAATTCAATAAGAAAATATTTTGAGCGCTATTGACTGGTCATAAAAAACTATATGCAATTTGAATTTTCTCTTCTCTCTATTTTGACTTCACAACCATTCACACTTACGTACCTACAAAATTTTTTAATGGTACTAAATTTTAAACACAATACAAAGTCCACCGTTTTGACGAATCACGGTCATTAATAATTCATTATGATTTAATTAGAACTAGCTAGAAGTGAGTAACGAGTTTAGAGTGCTAAATTAGATCAAAAATATTTTAATTCTTGTATCAATAAGTAAGGAAATAAAATTAATGATATTGTACATATTTAAATGCAAAACGAACAGTGAATTAACCTAACAATCATGTTTATCAACTTAATGGCATTTTCAGATTTAAGTAACTTCTTTCACCTCATCTTTATCTATATTCATTAAGTTTAATTTTATAATGTTTGTAAACTCTTTGTCCTCTCTAAACGTTTATATTTCTTTTTTCTATATTCTGTGTTAAATGTACCTTGTTGAAACAAATCTGGAGATAATGTATAGAACATTTTGGGATTTGCTTCTCTCAACTTACATATAAATAAACTTCTGTTAAATAAAAGAAGGTACCTACTTTGGCCTCTCCTCGTTTGTCAACACAAAAATGCACTCCATAGAAACAGAAAACATAATGTGATTAAAAGATATGGAACTAAACATCAAAACCATTAGACATTACGATATAAAATCTACGCACTTACAACTTAAATTAGTCGATACGCTGTAATCTCATTTTTTCACTTTCAATAATAATATTGTTCTGTTTTATGTACTTTTATGAATAATCTTTGTCACGATCTGTATTATTCTTGTATAAATTATTGTTGATAACATCTTGAATTCTCACACACTTTTAAATAATGTGATATTTACGTCACGTTATTATTATCACTCTAAAATATTTGTTTGATTATCGTGTTACAATTAAAATAATGACTTACGAGATATAATTGACATTTGATTTTATTACTTTCAATCGATATAAATAACTGCGCATAAACAATGAAATTGATTTTGAAATGATGATGATGAAATTGAAATTGACTCATTCATCACATTTAAGGATGGCAGACTTGATAAAGGTATTCTTATATGATGTTAAATATAAAGGGCCAATACAATTGTCTACTTGTTTAATAGTGCTGATGTGTGAAACAATCTTTATAATGGGTGTCGGCCTGATATCACTATATGGGCCAATCTGATGTCGAAGACGAGTGTAAATGATAAATACAATAATTACTTGTCCAAAAATTTTAAGCTGGTTTCGGATATGAATAGTCATCACCTGAGTATTTTAATAACAAATTGAGCTGATTAGGATTTTCATTTACTGGATAAGACATCATAAAATATTCAACAGTTACCGGAATTCATTACCGATACCGAAAAAATCTTGAAGTCTGAAGAATATTCAGATAGTTTAAAATAAGAATCTTGATACAAATCATTACTATTTTTGTCATTTTAGAGTCAGTTCATCCATCATATTTGATACAGTTGAATTATAGGTAGGCCTTGATTGAACTATGTTGACCAGTATTAGTGATAACATCTACTAAATAAAGCAAATATCTACCGCTTGTCAGGTCTGCTGTAAATCTATAGTTAACATCTTATTCATTTTGTACTAAAATATGATACGCATTCTTGGATCTTTCTAACATTTCTCATAGGGTTTGATACTGTTATGTGGTCTGTGTCTACGAACTTGATTCATCTCGGGATTCGGTTACGAGCACGACGTGACGTAGCATATGAGTTGTCATAATTATTAGTACATAAAGTGTCTTACCGCGAGCAAAGTGGACAGGACGCCCGGCATGAGCATAGTAACCGTGGCGCGGATCACGCGAGGCTGGCGGGCGGACGGGCGCGCGCGTGCCCAGGCCCGCCCTCGCCCCCTCTACCACCGTCGCACCGACATCGCACACCTGCAGGCAGACAAACATACTTTCGTAAAATCCGAGGAAAAATACAATTAACAGTATACAGTACAGTTCCATCCAAATTATTTGGCAGGGATGGACTAGATGACGCGAGAACTGTTCATGATGAGAAGTCTCTTAATATGGTATTTCAATGGGTAGCAGTTCGAATACCAGTACTCTGACACGTGCCGTAGAGATCTGTGTTGCAGATAAAGGCAAAGGTAAACTAAGGCATAAAAAAATACTCCAAATAATCGTCCTCTTTCACTTTCTTATAAATTCGTTCAAAAATGTTAAATAGCTTGTATGATTTATTGTATATAAATCTAATTTAAGATTATTTACTTCTCAAACAATTAGCAATAGCAACATCAATATTTGTACGGATAATGATTCAGTACCTCATGCAAAACAAGGAAAAATATGACGAATGAGTTTAAGAACGCGATAATCAATAATATGCAGATCATTAGATTCGTCAGTATCGATTAAATCATTACGAAAATATGTAAGTATTCGTGATCGATAAGACGCGGCGCCTAGTTTAATTGGTCAGATAAGAGAATCAATTGCACCGGAGGCTTGATTGTGTGCTTTGGAAACCCATTCTGCGATGGTATCGCTCCCGGTACAATGGTTGTGATATTATTAGTTGCGCAACGGCTTTCGACGATATTGGTTGTGGAGAGAAATATAGGGTAAATACCCGAATGTGCGTTATCTTAAGCACAATTAAGTGCGTCGTTTATTTAAAGTTGGTCTCTCATCTTGGAGCTACTTGAATTCCTATAGGATGATTTGGGCTATTTGCTACAAAATTAATAACATGATGAGGAAATTATATTAGCCTAAGATAACTAAAGAGATGCTCTATACGGAGAACCATTTAAAACTTCTTAATTTGTACTTAAAACGTTTTCTTCAGGTACATTTTACTACAGATTATATTTTATTACTTGATTTCTTTATAAGCAATGTAATATTAACAGTATCATGATATTAATTATTTGGTTCGTGGCTAGGTTTCATATCTGTAATTGTACTCTGAACGTCTGCTTCTGTAGTAATAATATCATTTGCATCAAAGGCGCCTGCCACAGTGATAAGCTGTACCTGTATTACAACTGGTAATACATCTTCAGACTCCTCTTCTATGAAATCGCAAGCGACTTTCGTTTTTATGTCAATAACAACATTGCCTACACTTGATTGACTGTTTAATTGTATGAGGTACGTTGCTAAGTGTATATTGCGATTTTGCTTATCGTACAGATTAAATTGCCGCTGATATCCTTAAAATTAAATATTTATATCATGATTCACTAGTTGAAGAATTTTTTCCATTCATTAGGTTTTTATATTTTGTTAAATATTTTTGGGATAAGTCAAGGTTTTACTAACATCAAGGTTTTAGTAATTTTCAAGTGTTTTGTACTATAAAATGATTTTTGGACGGAAGTCACGTCTACGTACTATTTTATATTATATGTTTGTTGAATCGACATTATTTTCCTTTAGGTCGATACATGCAAACAAGAACAAGGAAATAGAAGAATGTAAAGTGTCGATAGTCGTAAGTAAGGTGGATTACCAAGATTAATAGATACATTTCTAGATAGATAAGTCTACTTCAAAGATAACTCAGGGTATTTCCAGGGTAATTGTTTCCGATAAATTGAATATCAATATTGATTGTAACACGAGATGATCCAAGGTTAATTATCAAAGATGACGTGATGTATCCCGTAGTAAGCGTGAACGAAGCGTAGGACTTACAGATTCATTCACCCATAGCTTTGCGTAGTATCGACGTGATTGTGTTAGCGCATCTATCCGTCATGTTCTAAACAATACTTAATTATCGATGCCAAGTGGTATTTGAAAATCATAAGCAAGAACGCGAGCGCTGGTGTTGATTTCTTGCCTTCAACACTCTATTATAAAACAGTATATTGTGGTTTTGGTTATAAAAGAGAAGAGCAGAAGCACTAATGTTAAGTAAGTTAGTTAGTAGTAAAACTAATGTAGTTTGAAGCATGTTACTACTATTTAGTATTGTGAAGACCCCTGGTTTTTGTGTAATGTTTGTAATACTGTCAGTTATAGACAAAATTCACGACCATTTTAATTAATCTACTTGTAACTTAAGCATAGTTTACCTAAAGTCGGTATGCTTAAGTACGCCTCTGCCACTCTGCAATATAAATGCAAAATAAGTCTCAATACCTATTATTAGTAGCGCTTACAAAACGAATATGTTAATTAATGTTACAAGCAAATAACAACTAACCACACCGAACACATCCGTCTTTAAATGGAATTTTGAGAGAGATATTTATTTGGGAATAAACAGATCGATGACGTAATGCTTCTTAATTAGAAGCCGAAATGATTTTCTGATTGAGAAATTTAGATTTCTATTGTAACCGTTTAATACCGGTACATGTGTTTCTGTTATTAAAATAATAACGGAAAAAATAATCCATACTAAGATTATAAATGCGAATGTGTGTTTGTTTGATTGTCCTTCTATTACGATGAAACGGAACGTCGCTATGATGTGATTTTTGGTGCGGAGATATTTGAGAGGACTACGAGTACTATAGGCTACTTTTTGCCACGATAAAACATATCACTTCTTTCGAAAGATCTATTACGACATTATAATTCAGAAAAATGAAAGAAAATGTTTAATTCGTTAGTAACAAAGCGTTGCCTAGAAACCAATGATAGAACGGACTGACAACCTTTTTATTGCTGTTCTTTTCTCACACGCTTGCGAAGCCGCGGTTGCCCGCGTAAATAATAAAAGAAAACGTTTAGAAGAGAATTGAACCTGATACGTAAGCGAATGAGTAAGTAAATATAACAAGGATTTTGATAATATTCTTGATGACAAAATGTTTCATCTGATAAAACATTTTTTCTTCGAAATATTAGATCACCTTCGATCGATGTCTTTATTAAAATGGAATGTGGAATAATAGCAGATAAAATACGGTGTGTAAGTACTCAATAAAATAATTATTCATAAAAAAAAAAAATACTGTTTCTCAGACAAGCTCTATTTTAGATTGGTCAGCGACCAACATTAATAAAAGAGGTAGAAATAATGACTAATAAGATATTGTTGACTTAAAAAAAGAACAATAAGTTTTAATGTTATAATTGTTAGGTTTTGGACTGGACAACTTAAAACATAATTTACTTGCAGAGAATGTGATTGCCGGAGATGAAATATGAATCTGAACCATGGTGCTTTACTATTGAGGTTATACATAATCTTAAAGTCACGCAATGTACCATAAAGAGAGCTCGGTTCGGGTTGCGCTGTAAGACCGAATTCAAAATGATGAAATCTGTAGATGAATACGAGATACCGACATAGAACGTTTGAAATAGAAATAAGATGAGGAATTTGGAACATTTGAAGAAATTATTTCTTTACTAGATGTTGTGTGAAAACAGCAATATAAAGGTTGTCAATTTTTTCTATCAACGAATTCCAGGCAATGCTTTGTTATTAAATACTTTCTTTATAGTATACTAAAATATACATATATCATAGAGGATCTATACAAAAAAATGAGATGCTCTTTTGCGGTAAAAAATACTCGTCCTCCTCGCAACTATCTCCAAACCAAAAATCATATCGTAACGACGCTCCATTGCGCCGTGAAAAAAGTACAAACAAACACACTTTCGCATTTATATTATTAGTATAGTTAAATGGACCTTAAGATACGGGAAGCGACTTGGAAAGGAAAATTTGTGAACAAGTAGTTAAATGTCCCAAGAAGAATAATGTATAATACAGAACTAAATTAATTGAAATTGAAATCAATCAGTAGCTTCAAATTGAGACGATTATGCGTAGCAATACTCCTGAAAGTTAGTTAGAGTATGTGTGAATTTTATAATATATGAGTACAAAAGCTACATTATTATAACTGGTTACAGGAAAAACAATAGCGAAAGTGTTATTGCACCAATTGGTCCTATCAACATTCAAATTGCTGCTTGTTTCAATTCCATTTGAGTTAAACGGTCGGTGTGATTGTGTGGTAAATTAATTCGATAAAATCAGTCTGTTACGATCATTCCGAGAATCCTGATTGTATTTCCTGGAATCAAATTATTTTCAATCACCATTCTGATGTCATTGCAATACTTTGCGTTTAGTGCTAATAATGATTTAATGATGTAGTTTTGTGGTTGGGTCGAAAATGGTAGAGTGAATTTCTTTAAGGAATATAATTTTGTACTAGTAAAAAAAACAATCAATGCGTATTACAAGTTAACTATCACTTGCTTTGGTGAAGAAAAACATCGTGAAACTTGCCCGAGAGTTCACCACAATGTTCTGTGTTATGTGTGAAGGTGTGTGAAGTTCACCAATCCGTACTTGGCCAGCGTGATGTACTATAGCCTGTACCCCTAAAATTGTGTGAGGAGATCTGAGTCCAGCAATGGGACAGTTATAGGTTGTTTATTATTTTACTAGTAAAAAACAATCGTTCGTCGTAATTAACAGGTAGTGTTGTAAAAGTCTTAATTGTTCATGTATCGAGGTTAACGTTGTAAATATTTTAACCGTTTACATAAACTAAGTAGATATTGTGAAATGATATGTAGGTTTCATTAATGGCAATGATTAGATATAGACGTTTAAACCGAACAATTATAAGCATATTATCGTCTAGACCTTTGAATCATGTACATTCCAACACCCGCAGGATATCAATAAATTGTCGTCTTTGATTATTTTATTCACGGATTTGTCACGTCGTAATGTTTGTTTGTCACGTTTGTCATTCATACCCTACTCGTGGCAAAACGTGTTTACAACTTCGCTGGCTGTTGCTTCTTGGTCACGTCTAACTTAGCACCGACTCTATTGCGAAAATATTAGAGTATTTAATACTATTCATTGCGTACCTACCGTTCATTGTGTCCTTTATGTTTGTTTAATATTTCATGAGATTTTGTGAATGTTGCATGACTGTAAAACATAATCTCTCACGTGTGAGAAAAGAACAGCAATAAAAAGGTTGTCAATTCCTTTCTATCACTGGTTGCTAGGCAACGTTATGTGTTTTGACACTTACTTGAATTTGGCTTTCTACAGAAATTAGATGCTTATTAAAAGAAGCCT